>JAHWXV010164160.1:0-16607 GCA_024586415.1 Phrixothrix hirtus
CAAAAAAAGGCATATAAGTGCATATTTTAAAGGAAAACAAGGCATATATATGCGCATATTTTGGCTGCATTTAAATGCATATATTCCGCCCCCTACTGATAAGAAACATTCATCCAATGAAGAGGTGGTTGACGAAATAGACGCGCATTTTGCAGATTTTGATAAATCTTGTTTTAATGCGGTCATGAATCTTCTTGAATGGGTTGGAGGGGTATTATGTTGAAAAACAAAATATTTTTCACCGAAAAGTAATTGATTGTTTCACTTTTTATGACTTGTTGAACTACCCTCGTATCTTTAATTTCTATTTTACTTATTTTGTGCCATCAATTTTACTGACTGCATAATTTCAAATAAATAAACAAAAATTACAACTCGCATATGTACATATGTTTAACTTTACTATTTAGTAGCAGACACTAGAAAATACCATTTATAATAGTCATAGAAGATTTAGGAAAATGATTTACTGGGACTCGTTTCTAACGTTTATATCTTTTACTAATAATTTTGCCACGTAGACTATATCTCCGTTCTCACCAGCAAGGAAGAAAGGAAGAAAGTTAGTAGATGAGAGCGAAGAATTTTTAAATATTCACAAAGAAAGGGGTGTCTGATTAAATCAGTTTCTTCGGAGAGAGGGAAATGGGCCGCTGAATTATCTTAGGACGCAAAAGTAAATATTCGCGCAGAGAGTGTCAAATAAAATTGTAGAGATAGGAAAAGTAATATCTTTTAGCGTCACGCCATTAAATTCACAGATACCTCGCAGAGCAAGGAGCAAGGAGTAGACACTTACGGTGCACCCCATGTATATTAAAGGCGAAACATACGTAGGTACCGTTCAATAGTTATGTTAAACAACACAAATTATCGAAATCGAAATTATGAACTTAATGATTAACATAATAAATTGGAGATGCAAGTTATGTAATGCAACTTTCTGATTGTACCTCGTAACTAGTATAAAAGTAATAAATACGGACGAGAAATTTAGGTACGCATGAAATAATAAGATTTATGTACTGTTGAAACAAAGCAAACCTATTAATAAATATTAAAATGTCGGGAATTTCATAGTTATAAATCTTTACATGAAACATTATTTTAAAGTATCTAGATTTGTCAAATTTAAAAAATCTGGTGTGAGACAACACACGACTTAATGTCTTTCCTATACACCCAAATTGTAAACTGTAAAATTAATTTAAAAGCACAAATAATGCATCCATTTATAATTTCCTTTATACATGTACAAAAAGTTTTATAATTAAATTTTGAGCTCATTTAAAGCAAAAATAATTTATAGATTTAAATAAAAAGTAACTAAGTATGAAAATAATGCACACAAATTATTAAAATATGAAGTTATTTTTATTTTGAGGACAAGAATTGGAACGGTCACCCATCCAGTTACTCGCCAGACAAAACCTTGCTTAGTTCTAGAGGTTTTTCTAAATAACTCAATTCAACGAATTTTGTCAGAGAAACCAATTAGTTCATGTACTACAGCATTACATGCGGAAGTAACGTGGCGAGTTTAAAAAATATCCTTAAAGTCGTTTTCGAAAAAATTACAAAAAACCTAAAGATCACAAGAATAATGTAGCAGTTCCGGTCATTTGATTTTAACGAAATTCCTACAGAAAAGTGCTAACGCGGTACTAAACTTATATATAAAATTTCACTTTTCTACAACCTTTGGTTGTTGCGCGTACCCACACTTAAACACGCGCACGTGCACGCCATGCACACGCACCCGCAAATGTACACGCACACGTACACGCAACGCACACACACAAGCATACGCACACGCACACGCACACGCACACGCACACGCACACGCATACACACACGCACACGTACACGCACACGTACACGCACACGTACACGCACACGCACACGCACACTCACATGCACACGTACACGCACACGCACACGCACACGCACACGCACACGCACACCCACACGCATACGCGCACGCATTGTATACGCACATGCACAAGCACACGCACTGCATACGCACACGCACACGCATACACACACGCACACCCACACACACCTGCACACGCACACGCACGCGCACACGAATACGCACACGCACATGCACACGTACACTCACACGCACACGCACACTCACACGCACATTCACACGCACACGACGCACGCACACGGACACGGACACGGACACGTACACGGACACGGACACGGACACGGACACGGACACCGACACGGACACGGACACGGACGCGGACACGGACACCCACGATCGCACGCACGCACGCGAGCACACACGCACGCACACGCGTATGAACGCCCACACGCACGCAAGCACGCATGCCGCAAACGCGCACGCGTACGTACGTACGCACGTTCGCACAAACATACACACACGAACCCACTTACACCCACGCACAAGCACGAGCGTGCGCACTTGCATGCACATGCGCACGCTAACGCGCACGAGAATGCGCACGCGCACACAGACCAATTTCTAAATACATATTTTTCGGATTCAGGGGTCCTGAAAACGTGTATTTCCGCTAAAAACTGGATATCGAAGATTTTGATCGAAAACGTGACTTTCTCGATACTATATTTCATATACGTAAGAGAAAGTAAAAACTGTGTCTGTATTCAATAATACAATTGTATAAATATTGAAAATGATATCTATTAAGTAAAAATCTTGTTTTTATTTTAAATATTTTATAAACTATAACAAATTGCGTTACGATGAAGCGGAACAAATGCGCACCAGATTTGATCAACGTCTTAATTATTATAAGGTTCCAGCGGAACGCGAGACTCTTTAAACAAAAATTTAGATATAAATTAACAAAAAAGCGAAACCATTCAATTTTGTTACAGCCAAACTGAAAGCCTGTAAATCATATGTCTCTATATTGAATTTCAACAAAAAAATCATTTACAATTGGAATCAAGTAAATCAGAATTGTCTTTGTTTTACAATTAGCGCATGAAAACTTAAATTCTTACGTAACAATTTATTAGCAAACCTAAATATAGTTAACATGTAATTTTACCAATACATTTTTCGCAGTAATTACAAATATTTGTTTAATAAATTTGTTGTTCTATTAATTGAAGTCAAACTAAAAAAAGTAATCATTTATAACATTGATTCCAACAGTAACAAATTTTCTAATAGGAATTTAGAATATTTAAGTAATTAAGTAAGAAAGATAATTTAAGATATAAATGGATATGACAAACCGAAGTTGTCCTTGCAGGTTGGCATGCGGTATCCGGAGAAACAAAACTGTAGTAGTTATAGGGACCAGCGTAGCTCTATTAACCTAGCGGCACCACGACTGAATTTTCTATTCAAACTCTAGCTCCAAACCTACTACGGCTAGCGCCATCAAAGCCAGAGCTAGCGCCATCAAAGCCAGAGCTAGCACCATCAAAGCCAGAGCTAGGGCCAAAATATTTGTAAAGTTATAAACAATTAAAATTTGGTGCCGCTAGGTTAATTCTTTTTTGCCATAGCAACTAATATCATTAAAACTCTAGCGCCAAGTTATATAGACCTAGCCCCAGCTAGCGCCACTAATTTAAGAGTTAGCGCCACAACGGTTCCGAGATAAAGTCAATTGAAGAAAAAGGAAAAAGTTCGCCATGGTTGAATTTTGCTGAACTATTTTACATACATACTCTTTTAAGCTAGTGCCAGCTGGCGCCATTAAAATAAGAGTTAGCGCCACAATGGTCTCCGAGATAAAACCAATTGAAGAAAAAGTAAAAAGTTCGCCATGGTTGAATTTTGCCCAAATATTTTACATACATGTTCTTTTGAGCTAGCGCCGTTAAAATAAGAGCTACAAAATGAGAAAATTGAATATAAATTATTTATATCGAAAAGGTAGTGTATATAAATTAAATTATACGAAGAAGTATTTAGAATAGTTGCATTTTTAGAACAATTTCCTTCGGGCGGGCATCGAACCCGCGAATTCTATACAGATCCCAGCCACTTTACCATCAAAGCTACCGAGGGTTCGGTACACGCTCGAGTGGAAATTCTGTTCAAATGCAGCGCTTTATGTATTAAATCATGTTTTTGTAATTTATTAAGATGTAAGAGAGACTGTTAAATACTGCAGGAAACTGGAAGAGCCACACGGTCATGCAGATTCACAACTAAATTAGCAGTATCGAAATACAACAAGTGAATCTGCACGACCGTGTGGCTCTTCTAATTTCCTGCAGTATTTAACAGTTTCCCTTACATCTTAATAAATTACAAAAATAAGATTTAATACATAAAGCGTTACATTTGAACAGGATTTCCACTCGAGCGTGTACCGAACCCTCAGTAGCTTGGATGCTAAAGTGGCTGGGAGATGCTAAAGTGGCTGGGATCTGTCTAGAAGTCGCGGGTTTGATTCCCTTCCGAGGAAAACTTTTCTAAAAATGCAACTATTCTAAATACTTCTTCGTATAATTTAATTTATACACTATCTTTTCAATAAATATAAATATTATAAATAATTTATATTTTATAATACATATATATTTTTTCATTTAAAAGCTATTATTTTAATGACGCTGGCTCAAAAGAACATGCATGTGAAATATTTCGGCAAAATTCAACAGTGGCGAACCTTTTCCTTTTTCTTCAATTGCATTTATCTTGGAAACCGTTGTGGTGCTAACTCTTATTTTGACGGTACTAGCTGGGAATAGCCCAGAAGAATATATATGCAAAATATTTCGGCAAAATTCAACCATAGCGAACTTTTCCCTGTTTCTTCAATTGGCTTTATCTCGGAAACCATTGTGGCGCTAGATCTTATTTTGACGGCGCTAGCTGGCGCTAGCTCAGAATAATATGCATGCACAATATTTTGGCAACATTCGACCATGGCGTAAGTTATCTGTTTTTCTTCAATTGACTTCATCTCGGAAACCGTTGTGGCGCTAGCTCTTAAATTGGTGGCGCTAGAGTTTCAATTATATTAGTTGTTATGGCGAAAAAGCATTAACCTAGCGGCATCAAACTTTAATCGTTTATAACTTTACAAATATTTTGGCGCTAGCTCTGGCTTTGATGGCGCTAGTTGGCGCTAGCCGTAGTAGGTTTGGCGCTAGAGTTTGATGGTGCCGCTAGGTTAAAGGAGCCGACCAGCCTCCAGGAAACATTGCGGAGATCAAACGAGATGTTCAAACCAAGGAAAACAACTGAGGGTCTACGTTTGTTGATAATATAAAAATACTACTTGTAGTTTTAGATAGATATCTGGTAAATGTTATGGGTTTATAGAGTGGTAACTGATACAATGTGCACGCGGTGTTTCTTTTGCTGGCTGTATTACTAGAGCGCTGACTCATGGTATTTAGATAAACAAGTTTATGTAAATTAATGAAATTTATAAAATCGGAAAAGGCACAAATATCGAAAAATTTTCCTTGGCCGGGATTTGAACCCAGGATTTTTGGATAGAGACTCCAATGTGATAACCATTGCACTACCAAGGACCATATACCAGCCTGTTGAAAATTTTTCTATAAATGTGCCACTTTTGAAGTAACGATGTTTATATATATATATATATTTCTATATTTGAATTATACACAACATCTTCAAATATTAAGTTTATGTAAGTTTAAACTAACTTAAAATGTTTTAATTAAGGACAATCAATGACGATCGAATTGAAAGCCGTTTCATTTGTAGAAATTAAGATAAACATGAGCATTTATAAGTAAGTAATGTATATAAATATAATTTTTGTTTTTAAATAAATATAATGCAAGTCTTTAGAAAATTTAGTCAGTCTAAAACTAATAATCATCACTTAAAATTCTTCAAAATACGAAAATAATATTTTCAATTACACACAGATAACACTGCAAATGCTGTACTTTTATTTGTCGTTTGAAATTTAATACATATCTTAGTAATACCTACCTTGTTTTATTCAAAATACATGTAAGTGCTACGCTACCATGGCGATTTATTTTATGTTTAATGTAAGTACATATTTGTCATAAAAACTGCAATAATAAATATTTGAATTATATTCACCTTACATCCGAGTTATAAAGGTGGTATTGCCCATATTTAAAATTCTAAAACAATTTCCCAATCTTTTTCAGATTGCTCCTAAATCGCCAATTTTTAAATAACATTTTCAACAAAGGCTTGGTGCATGTTAAACATCACTCCGTAAAAGGCAAAATCGCCAACGAAGTTTTAAAGTAAATTTAATTTGATTGGTCTCATATCAAACTGGAAAATCCAAAAAATAGCTGTAAAAGCGATTTTTCAAGAATATCTATCATTAGAGCTGTAATTAAGTATTTAACTGCGCAATTTTTATTAAATTTCCATGTATAGTTACTCAAAAAACTGTCACGGTCCAATTTTAGACTCGTAACAATTTTTAGCATAATTTAATATATTTTGGCCTTTCGTATGTTGCGCCTCTAACTGAATGTCACTGTAAATTTTTGTGATAGAGAATTATTGCTTTATATTTAAATTCCTTGTTGCTTTTGTATATTTAGTTTAAAATGGAAAAATGTTGATACGTCCGTATTTTAATTATTGGCTCATGCACTGGAGTTCGAAGCAGCTAAATAAGCATCGAAAGGCCACGTTCGTGTACGTGTCAAGGAGGGGGACAAATCTAGTGATGAGAGTTTGGAAGAGTAGTTAAGATTATTTCAGATACAAAAGCCAATTGAACGAAAATTGGAAATGTGGAAAACGGGAACATGTGCAGAAAATTGCACAGAATCAAGAAGCAGTCCCGCCAATAGCATAAACCATCAGGAGTACCATGCCGGGAGAAATCATCGAAATGTTGATTCATTATCAAGACGGCCTCGCCCAAAAGATTGTAAATATTGTACTCGATTGGAGTCAAATGTTGAAGAACTCCGCATAAACTGTACTACGATGATCAACGAAGATTAGAAACAAATTAATCTCTAGCAAGATCAAGAAAGCAACGTGAAGTTGTTATTAAAATGGAAGAATGAAGATCAAACTCAATGTTGTGACTTAAATTAATCTCGTTGTTAAAGCATATTGATTTCAACGGGATTCATTGCATGCTCAAGACAGCCTTTTGAAAAGAGTCTTGGAAAATGATGATGAAAGGTAAGACGAATGCAGCTAGTGGTCCCGAAAAACAGAGGAGCAGAAGTTTTGTGACGACTGCAGGATGGTTCATCAGTGGGACATTTTAGAGCAAAGAAAGCTAAGAAAATGTTCGTAAATGATTTCATTGAATATACTGCAGGGTTGATGTTAAGAAGTGGTGTGGTCTAGGTCTGCTTAACTGGCGCGAGGTACGCAATATGTTAGATATAGTATTTGGAGATACTGGTATCAAAATCCTAGCACGTAGCTGGAATCCGAGAGGAACTTCACCAACGACGAAATCTGTAGACTAAAGCTTTTTCAAGAAATGGGACTGGAAGTATAAATCGTAGTTCAGATTCCGACATTCGAAAGCAAAGATAGGACCATCGCAAGAACAATATCCGACATCGTTATTTCGGCACGTAACAATCTTAACGAGGGGGCAGTGTAACAAAATTTGCAATAGTAAGGATTCCATGTAACTCTCTAAAAAGTGCCAGAAGCTTTCATAGAACTAATTGTAAGATAAATGTTGTAATCTCAAATGCCTTATTGCTGCAAATTATAACTAAATAAATTCTAAGAGTCCTGGCATTGGAATTTATTGCATCAAAATTATAACTGATTTTATTCTAGACTTGTTAGAAGCTGTTAGAAATTGATAAAAATATAAATGTTTATTATTAGGGTATTGTCAAATATATAATTAATAGAATAGGGATAAATAAATAGCTGTACTTTAGTGAATATTCTAATTTATTTATTAGCTTTTCTCAATTACTATATCCTTATCACATTGCTTTAGAATTATTATTATTATTACCATTTATTTGTTATAAACTAAAACAGTAACTGTAATAATTCAAATATATACATATGCATATATATGTATTAAGTAAATTATGCTTAAGCAAGCTTGTGTGCAGTCTGCTTTATCGTACTGCCCTTATTTTAAACGCATCTATTTCAATATATTTTTTGATATTCTGTATTGCTGTAGGGAACAAAGTTAAAACTTTTTTTTTGAGTCCTTTATCCGCCAAAGTTTTTAGTTTTGTATATATTTAATTATCAAGAAGACAAACAAGGTTTTCTACTTTATCATTGATGAAAAAGTATATTAATTCTTTTTTTAATTTATGCTTATTTTGAATGTTTGTGATATGCGGTGGCAGTAAATTGAAGTAACATGATGCTAGAAAGTAGGCTGATCTTATGCATCTTGATTTTAGTGCTGCATTGGTATTAAGTAGCCTGTCATCAGCATTTTGGGCAGTTTAGGAGTGATTAAGATAGGCTTTTTGCTTGCATGTAAATTATTGACACACTTTTTGATGAATAGTTATTATATGTTACATACCTTTGCATCCATAAAGAAACTTTAGGTGGAATAATATTGTAACAAAATTGGAAACAATAAACGCTCAATGGAACATTATGGAACAATTGAGGAGGTTCCTTATAATTAAGATAGATGGTGTAATCACAAATGATTCATTGCGGTAACCAATATTTCTCAATTAAACTCAAGGTCAGCAATGAGTCATGGCATCCCAATGTATTACATCATTATTATGACTAATTCTATTCTAGATTCCTTCCTTACTGTTCTGAAATTTATACTTCTTATATAAATAGCAGATTAAATCCTCTTAGTTTTAGTTTTAATTAGAATATTGTCATGCTGGTTACTGCTATATATAAATAGAAACATAAAAGTTGTTGTTAGTGTATTGAGACAAATATTTAAACAAATAATTGTAAATAAATAATCCTATTATTAGTGTATAATGGACCTATGCCGCTGCCTCGAGTTTACCTTTTATAAATAATTAATTAAGTCAATTTTAAAATATAAACTCAATGCTAAAATAGGGCATAGCCACATTAATTGTGTATATTTAAATTATTTAAAAGCATTTATTTAATTCAATACTAACAGAACATCTTGTATATATTTCACTTAATTATTACTTATATAATTATCGAGCTTTTAACCGAGTATCATGTTTATTTATTTGTTTATTTATTTTTAACTACCGTTGCATTTATTTATATTAAGATTAGGAATATGTTAATGTTTTTTGTATGAACTATTAAAACAGTTCAAGATTTTTGACCACAGATAATAAAACAGTACCTATGTAGGTCAAGGGGTTTGAACTCTGTGCATAAATAACACGAAGACCCGGACTGATTAGATAAACATGCGTTATTTTTAGCTACTAGTGGAAATTTTTGCATTATATAAATCGATTGCCTTATTATAATTAAAATGTAACTTATAATTTACAACTTCCATTTTGTTAATTCATGTAATTAAGCCTATACAACTGTTTTGCTAATTACCTTTAATTGGAAGAAGTCCCATTAATGATTATTATACTGCTTCAAGCACATTAAATCGCACATCCGATGTTATATTAATTAATAATGGAATATGGTAATTAGCGAGTTAAGCGATAAGAAAGCTGTTTCTCCATAAGGTTACAGATAACAATTTCATATAAAAGTTCGCGTGATAAAGTCGAACTTCAGAGCATGTTTTACTACCTTTGCAGGTTGAACAACTCATTTGAGCTAATTAATTTAATAAACCAAATATTAGTCCTACGTAAAGCGAACTTTAAAATTGTTAAAATTGCAAATCCGTAATATTTTGATTAATTTTCATTATTAAAATTTAAAAAAAATGTAATAATCGCATTTTTAATACAGGCCGCATCATTCCAGAATTTAAAAGGAACGAAATGCTCTGTAAACAAAGTACGATACTCAATGTAAGGACCACGAAGGTTGTTTACCTGCACTTTTAGTTTTTGAATTCAGTTATTAACCAGAAAGGTTCTATTCCGTTTAGCTAAATATTATTTATTCAGACACTCACCGGGGTTTTGAAAAGCGTTTAGGATCCCGTCCATAAAGATGTTGAGGGACCACCCCTCTGGTACAGTCTTTCGCGCCATGTAGTGCCACAACCCAATTGGTCGGTGTCGCTCCGATTATTCTAAACAAACCTAGGTCAAGTATAAATAATCTGGCACCAAGCAATAAGTACCTAAATTAAAATACACATGCGAAAATAGCACCGTTAAAACCAACATAATTGTTAATGCTCCGCAAGTCGCCATCTTGGTAATCCTAAGTCGTTAGATCAAATAAATCGATTACAAATAATAGCATAAAAGTGCACTGTCACGACATCTACGTTCAGTAATTAAAAGAGAAACGGCCGACAACTAATTTTAAAAGGTTTATATCTATAATAAAATTCAAATGTTGTAGAACTTAATTTATTATGTTTAATAAATGCTTTTTTTTGTTATAAAGTCTTATTACTGAAAGTATAATTATACAAACAATTAATAAAGGATTATATTACAAAGGTAATAAAACCACAGTTTATGTAAATAGTTGCAAATAAAGGAATAAATGAATATCCAAGTGAAATACAGTTTAAAATAACAAGCATGCAAATATCCTGAGTTCAAAAGTAATTGCAAATAGTTAAAATTAAAATAAACTACATTTACAGTGCTTCATAATTAAATACAAATAAGAGTAACATTTTGAAAGGTGGCACCTAACTCTAAAAGAAATAGTAAAGTGCACAAAACTTATGAACTACAACTAATTTAAAAATCAAAGGTGTTAGTTGAGCTAATTACAACAAGAGTAATGACACAAATGTATATACAGAGTGTACAAAATTAAACCTAGTTAACAACTTTAAACCAGTGAAATCTATAAGCTTCGATTCACACTGGGAAGTAACTTTGTAAATAAATTTTAACGTGTACATAAATGAAGTTAGTTTTAGATAGTTTCCGCAGAATCCAGCGTACAGTCCTGGCCCCAACTCCGACTTAAGATCTAAACCCGAGGTAATTGTAACACTGGTGAAGCATTACCGTTATAAGTTTTAATGCGTAAACCAGAGCACGTTATAAGTGAGTATAGATAAAGATTTTAAACAATTAACTAGTTTCGTTACATTGGTGACACGTGTCGGGTTTGATTTTGTTGAACTCATACTAATATCGATTAAAAGCTAGTGTTAATTGTATTATGTGCTAGTGACAAGAAGTAAATTACAAAATGAAACTATGTCACGTTAAAATGCGTTAAAAGAAGAAATTATAAGCAAATTAAAAGAGGAAATGGAATCAATAAATTTAAACCAACATAAATTACAAGAGGAATTTCGATTAAGCTAAATTAAATTAAAACCGGACCTAACAAAAGAAATAGAAGATGTTACTAATGATATGCCAACAAAATATGAGGAGATAACTAAGAAGTGTGATGAGCTACATCAAAAGTTTATCCTCCTAACTATAAATAAAGAAGTCAAGTTCAAGGAGGCAGGAAGCATTGCTAGCGCCTCATGAACAATCAACTGAAGCGAATGTACAGTAAGTTAGACACTTGCCTGTTATTGAAAATGGCATGGTAAGCAGTAGAAGACACGTGAAAGCACCCACGAATGATAGGAAGACATCTTGCCCCAATTACCATAAACAGTGTGTGGCTGCTGCAACATCGGCAGTTGAAGAAAAGGGAACTGCCTTAATAGTGACTCCACGTGGGGGTGCTTTGGACATTCTACAAACAATAGCCGACGATCTACAGAATTTCTTCAATTACCTTGTTTCACAATTGCAAATGCGATGTGGAGACAAGCTCTGCATCAGGTCTACTGTGACCAGTTAAGAAATCGTGTACAGGAGCTTGAAGAGAACCCTCAGGAATTTGAAACTGAAATTGCACGGCTAGTAAGATTACTAAACGACCCTATAAAGTTTTATTGAACAAATTGGGGCGCAAATACTTGTATACGGTCTTCGGGATTCCGATACACAACAGACACTTAGATTATATCGTCCACGTGACCTTTCTAGTGCATTAGCACATGCATTGGAGTTTGAAGTAGCCAAACAAGCATCGAAGTGGCATGATCGTGTGCGCGCCATTGACGAAGATAAAGCTAGCGCTGAGACTTTAGAAGAAACAGTGTCAAAAATAGTTATAGCCCGAAGGACATAAACTACGACGCTGGAAGTGCGGTAAATGGAGACGTATAGAAAAATTATCAAGAGACTATAAGCAACCCCACAGATAACACAAAGCACCAGGAAAACTAGAAACGATAGACGTGAAGGGGCGAATATTGGTCTCTGATAGTCATGTCCCGGAAAACGCCATCCAAATGCCATTGTTAAAACATAAACCGGATAGTCTTTACAATAATGGAACAATAGCAGGAAGGAATTGGCGAAAGCTGCTGGATACACGAGCAATGATAACAATAGTAAAACCGAACGTTGTTGGGAATGGAAGATTACTGACTTTACAGCTACAATTACGTACAGTCCCAGGAAGTCGTGCAACAGGTCATGTTAAAATTATTACAGATATTGCGATCGGTTGTAGGAAGTTAACGCAGCACGTGTTAGTAGCTGATATAGGGAACCTATTATACTGGGTATGGATACAATTCCTTAGTTTGGTTTCGCCTTAGACTTGAAGAATTATATCATACTTGTTGATGACGAAGATATACGTATTAATCATCGAAATGACAATGCCATACAAATAATTCTAGCAGAAGATGTGACACTACCGCTAAGCAGTGAAACAATAGTTATGGGCCAACCGGATGGAGAATTTCTAGTAGGATTTGTAGGAATTCTAGAAACTACTAACATAAATATTGGTCGGGGTACTCTACCTGGAAGAGTGTTGATCGAAGCCAAGGAGACAACACCTGTTTGCTTGACGAATGTCAATATTTTCCAAATCACTCTAAAGAATGGCGCTGAATTACGAACGTGCATTCTTATTTCATCTGTAGTACGTTGCACAAAAACCAGTGAGAAGGTTCAACCCGTAAAGAATTTATCTGAATCATCGCAAAACTACTTACAAAGCAACATCTGCCAAGAGTCATTTGAAACACTTAAACAAACTTTAGTAACCGCACACATACCTAGTTATCCTAAAATGAAGGGAAGATTTGTCTTAGATACCGATGCTAGCCACGTCGGCGTCAGTGCAGTGCTATGGTACTTAACAAAAGTTGTAGAGTTTATGATAGGCTGCAATAATTATAAAAAATATATAGGAGGTGCCATTTACAAAAGTGGAGGTTTTTGAGTTTCAAGTTGTTCAGATTCGTAGGTATATTTTTAACATCCATGGACTTTCCACATACTTAATAATGTACTCTCTTAATTTGTAAAAATAAGGACGCTAGCTGGAATTAAAGACATGCCTGAAAATGCGTTTTTTTTCAGAAAAGTCATCTCAAAACTATAAGGTTTAGAGATATAAAATGCTCAATAAAAAAATTTCTAGATTTCACACTGAATACAAATCTTGGTTTTATTTAAAAAAATCAAACTTTTTGATGTACCACTTTTAAAGAACACCTTGTGTAATACGCGATATTTTTAAAATATGGAGAAGTTGTAACTGCATGACTCAGTAAATGTAGTTTGTTCGAAAACTTTACCCAAAGATCATGAAATTACTTTACTCTATCGTTGGGTCACCCTATATGTATTACAGTGGAACATTATTGAATGATCTTCCATTTTAAGATATTTTCTATTAAACAACTTATTTTTCAAACTATTGCTATCCTATTATTATTAAATAAAATTCCAGTTAAGGAACTTATAAATGAATCCCCATGAAAAATTTCGGAATTCTTAAAGCTTAATTGCAACTAAAATTAATTCACAGCAGCAATGCAATTAAAAGGAAGTACGTAGCTATGTAATAAAAACTCCAGTTCTTATAAAAATCATTCTGCATAACATTAACCTTGAATTTGATGAATAATTGTATAAATAAATAATACACTTAAATGTATAATATTTGGTTAGTATTAGATATTTGAATTATTAAAAGTTTTTAACATTAGATATAAGTACGTACTTCGAAAAAGTTACTCTGCCGTGATTTGAACGCGAGTCCCTAGGTGTGATCTTTAGTACGTTTCCATTACACAATCTTGTATCAAATTCGAATATATTAATTTAAAATACATTATTATTATGTCTCGTAGTACATCCGAACATAATGACGGTTCTTCGATCGACCAATCTTGGTATTTCTGTCTGTTCAAATAATGACAACTTGTGAAAATGAAAATTAAAGCATATATTTGGAACGGATCAACGCATGCCGGAAAGGAGCTCGGTGGCATGCATGTACGCGTACTAGAGATCACACCATTCGGTGTCTAAATGCCGGCAGATTGATTTTTCCAATGCATGTGTTTTATACCTAATTTTAAAATTTTAATCATTCAAATATGACATTAATTGATTTCTTGCACTATATAAATTAATTTCAACAGTGAAGAGAACCTTTATTCATTTTAGTAATAAATCAAAAATTCTAGATTTACATGGAATTTAAGACAAAAAAATATATATGTATATTAACATTCTAAGTGTAAAAATAACAAATTGTTTAAACAATAAACACTTATTAGTTTTTGGCTATATAAAATGAAATTTTGTACTGTGCGTATACTTGTAGAGGTAACCCCTATATAAATGGTTTTATTTTTTACGAAATTTTTTACTTACACACATGTTTACTTTGGATTTATCAACTTTGTTAATATAGGTTTCACTGTAGTTTATTATAACTAAACGAATTTATATTCTAGTATAATAGAAGAGTTACAAATATCGGTATCGTTGATTCAAATATTATTGCATAATGTTGGACAATAGCAAAAACTGTAGGATTTTTTAGTCAGCACGATTTGTCTTAAATTGAATCCGTAATAAATATGAACTCAGGGTTCATTATAAAAGATAATATTATAATATGCCTATTTAAATTCATGAAATTAAATAATATACAATATAAAATTGTATTTTTGGCCACCCTTACACTACTAAAGTAAATTATAAACAACTAATGTAAATACGAAATTTCATAATTTAGTTTGAAATTAATCGCCTGTTGCTTTCTCCTACAGGAACCCTGATCAAACTAACGCCATTTTCCGTTCTTAACGCGAATTAAGTGTTGAACAAGACATTTCTATTTGATATAATTTAATATAAAAACACTTTAAACCGTGTTGTTTTGATGTTTTAGGAAGTCAAGCCAATCAGTTTTCAATGCACTTTGAAAAGAATTTAAAATTATATGTTTATGATATTATTAATTGAGTTTAATCAGTCTAGATTATACTTAAAAGGCTAATTTGATTGTCTGATACGGGTCCTACAAAAATTATAATAATAAATTCACATACCTTAGTGAGGTGTAGTCAAATCGTAAACTGAACAATAAATTTAACTGCTATCTTATAAAATCAATATAAACGATAACATTAAACTGATCATGTGCAGACATTAGCCAATAAGAAAGTAGGATTGCTCTGACGTTAAGGGTACGTTCAAATGATACTTGCACGTTCATTTAATCATTTTGTCTTTATTGTTCACCGAATATCAAACAAGGACAAATAATGCTTATTAGCGTCAGCCGACCTAAAAATCAATAATTATAATGGTTGAGCTCGTTTCACGTGGGAAGTTTTCAAGTCCCTATATTCAATTATTTATATATGTTTAGTATGCACGTTAATGCGTACTACTTGTTGGGCCTTGGCAGCTTTTAATGTGAAACGGTTTTTATGTTGCGCTGCAAAGTTCAAACAATATCTACAGCGAGCGCCATAAAATAACTCATAATATAATTAAGTATAGCTAAATAGATTGATCGGAAATAAATTATTTATTATTTTTTATTAGACAATTTGATATAAACGCAATCGAAAATCAAAATTAAACACTTAATTTGAAATAAATTAAACATAAGTAATTACCTATATTTAAATGAAAACTAAACAGTTAATATTGATAAGCATCTTTAGCTCAAAATGGCAATTTAACACAAATTAAATGAAAATAATTAAACATTGATAAAGGGCATCTACAAATTTATGAAGCCATGAACTACTTATTTGTATAGTCTTGATTGAGAAAATTGAATTGATGAATTAAAAATTCCACAATATAGGTACGAGGGTGATTTGACGGGATGTGAGACTTTAAATGAAAGACAAATTGTACAGAATTAATTTTATCTTTATTTTTCTACATATTCCCCTCGAACATCAACGCACTTAGACCAGCGGTGTTGAAGTGCCGTTATACCTGATTTATAATGGTCTTTTTCAAGGCCTTCAAAATACATCTCCGTTGCCGCTATAACTTCTTCATCTGATTTAAAATGTTTTCCAACGAGAAAAACTTTGAGTTTAGGGAAAAGGTGAAAGTCACTCGGAGCCAGGTATGGCGAGTAAGGTAGGTGCAGAACAACTTGGAAACGTAATTCATCTAGTTTTTCATGAATAATTGCGCTTGTGTGAGAAGGCGCGTTATCATGATGGAATAACACCTTTTTCCGAGACATTCCTGGTCGTTTGTCGGTAATTGCTGTTTTTAATTTATCC
>JAHWXV010164178.1:0-24581 GCA_024586415.1 Phrixothrix hirtus
TATATATATATATATATATATATATATATATATATATATATATATATATATATGTGTTTACATATAAATACAGGGTGTTAACTAATTTCATGTCATAGTTTTAACAGATAATTCCTTGGTTGATTTAAGCCTCAAAAGCCTTAACAAGCAATGGCCCTAAAATCGACGATTTTCGAGATACAGTTTGGTTAGGTTTAGCAAAAAAATTACAATTTCTGAATAGGTATCCATAATTAATTAACCAAATTTGGGTAACGTATTTATCGAATGGATATTAAGAAAATTCGATAATGTTGTAGAAATACTTAAAGCAGTGGCGGAAATACGAAAATACGATTGACGTAAAATTTGCAGAACTTTTACCGTTGATTATTTTGGATATTAGTTTAATGGAATGTAGGCACTAGTTTATTTTCAAAAATTTTCCACTGTTACGGTTTTTTCATAAAATGAGCAGTTTTCAAGTTATTGTCATTTTGACGAAAAATAACATAAGCAAAGCAAAGTAATTGTGAATAGATAATTGATAATAAAATCTATTTTTATTAACAAATTTTAGATTGAGTTACCAAATATACTTCTATGTTTGTCTATATTTAAACGTATTTAAAATTAAATGTTAAATTTTTCTCTAAAAACGGTTAAAACTGTAGGTCATTGATATGAGTGACCTATATTAGTATAGGTTAATGCACACACGGAGCAAACATATATTCTGTAATTTGCTATTAAAATAACAATTAATTCATGTACGGCATGTAAAATTTGTCTAGCCGTATATATCTGTTTCTACATTTTCCTGCAGTTCGAAAAGCTTGTCATTTTTAATTTTTTCAAAAAATGTATTCTATCTTACAGAATTTTCTTGTTAATAGACGTGATTAAGCCTCTAGAATACCGTGTTAAAGTTTGTCGGTGCGTGCGTGTGCGTGTGCGTGATTTTTAAAATTTTACTAACAATTTACAAAGAAAATGTTAAAAATTTTACCAATTTTGAGCATTAAAGGAACTTTTAAATTAGAGAATTATTTACTACTTGAAAGGTGTATTTGTGGAGAAATTAAAAAGGAATGCGGAAACTCGCAGAATAAGAAACATTAGAATTTCTTTATGTTCAGTAGCATTATATCGATAAAAAATTGTCTGTTGGAAGTAACTAAAAGTATATAACTAGACCCATAAAATATTTGAAACGTTTATATCCTAAATACATCAAAATCGTGAATACAGCGTATATTGATAAAAGTGTTAGAACACTTTTTATTTGTTATACGTATATCATCATTCAGACTCTTAAATAAAGCAGCTTATGCCATAAATGTGCAATAAAAGCATACAAACTAAATATGTTGTTAAGTATTATATGTAAAGTATGCGAAAATATTTCAAAAGGTATTACTAAAAAGGCATTTAATTTGAAGGATAGAACTCCACTTAAACTTTTTGTGTTCGAGTCATAAATACCAGAACGATTCAAATGTACTTTTAGGAGGGTGAGCCGTTTAATAATGTTCAATTTTTTTAATTAACTAATGTTCAGTATCATGGGAATTAGAAGATCATAAGCATTCCAAAAATGCTATTCATTTTTATATAATTAATTAAATCGAAGCAATTCCATCCTTGCATTGGTTCCACAAATAAGAATTAATATTTTATTACCATATGTTTGATTAAAATGCAAAAATATCTTCTTCATGAATGTGCTTAATCCTTTAAGGACGTAAAATATTGATACCTAATAAGTATTGTATCATTGTACCGAAATCCTTTAAAATGATAACGGTATCTTTAAAAACCATTTTATCTTAAAGAAAATATTTGTAATTTGGTCTACTGTAATAAGCCTCAATTGTTAACAGATGTCAGCCGCAACTAATTCTTGATTTTGCATTTTTAAACAGAAGTGTGTGATGGCAGCACCATATTAACAACTAGTTTGTTGACAGAGAGGTAAGAAATCTAAAGAAATTAGGTGGGGGAACTGTATACAGAGTTTTAGAATTGCTTTGTCCATCTTCTTAAGTCTTTTAATCAATAATTACACATAATTACAAATACATTTGGCATAAGACGTATGGGGCAAGCCATTTAATATATTAGAATAATTGAGTACATTGAGTTTTTGTGCGCCCCGTATACAGATAATGATATAATCGAAATGGGTCCAAAAATTACTTTCTTTCAAATCAGCCAAAACCTTTAGTTCAGTAAACTTTTTTTTTACTATACTGATAATGCAATAGATCCACGGTATTGTTTCCTTAAATACACAATGTAGACATATAATCCTATATTGTTAGAGAATGAGAAAATTAAGAAGAATTTAATTTCTATAAAATTATAGGGTGTTTCAATTAACAAAATATAAATTTGATACTCTCTGAATTTATAGGACACCCTGTATTATGCAAAATAGTTTTAAACTATTGCCATAATAAATCTATATATTTTTGATTAATAATAAGGTCTATATTATATAATACCGGAGATATTGGCCACTCTGTATAAAAACTTTCGTTGATAGTGATAGTATATTTTATCACATTTAGTAAATGAAATATTTTACAGATATGATTGAAACCGCGAAATTGCACAGTGCTTTGGTAACAACAAATAAAGAGCTCCATACTTTGACCTAAACATCTCATCTCTAAAAATATTTGAAAAATGGGTAAAATTTATTAAATATACTTAAATAAGTATTAAAAATGCTGCTTTAAATTGTGGCATATTTTTAATTAGACACTATTAGTACTTAACATTTGATAAATTATATAAATACGCCAGTAGATTTTTAATTTGATGGAAGAAATACAAAAGAACCGTTTCAGATATTCTAATTAATAGCAATTTATTTAATCTTCAATTTGGATTGCAATCACCTTTAAAAAGTTAATTAACGTTTGTAGATGTGTATATTTTATATATTTATTATTTAGACGAATTCGTATTAGATTGGTTTTTCAGCTGTTGTTAAACTTAGAATTTGATACATTCTAATTAATTGCTGCACAAAATAGTGCTACAGCATTCTGTGAATATATACAAAGTAATATATTCCATGGATGCTTAGCAAAAGTCACGTGAAAAGAAACTAGAATACCGTACAAACCCTGGTATACCACAAGAATGCAAATATTTTTTAACATATTCTAACTACAGTTGCAACTCAAGGTGTAAATAAATATATATTAACTAACTTGACGAGATACTGTATTATAAGATTCCTGCCAATAACTGTGTACAATCTGGAGATATTAATTGCTCCTTACTACAAAATATCTTTCAAGATTTTAGATTGTTGTTATAAGGATTGTTGAGGGTTGTTGTTATAATGTCTCCGAAACGTTGAAGGTACCCCACTCAGCGGTATTTACCTTCGATTCATAAAATATGTCATATCCTGAAATTAATAATTCCTGTAGATATGTTAATAAATGTATTTTGTGGGAAATTCTTTCTACAAGAGTTTTTAATAAAAGCAAAGATTTTTTAATATCTAACGCACTTTCTTGCTATAGAGGGTGTGTTAATTTCCATTATGGCTTTAAAATTGTAAGTGAAGACTACATTTACAATTTTGGATTTTACGTATATTCTGTTAGTCTCCATCGCATAACCTCTGTTACATCCTGTACAAATTTCAATTTCGGTTAAACTTTTTATATAAATATTTATATATAAAAGAGAATGATTAATGTTATTGCGTCAAAATTTGACTTATACCATCAGGGATATTGAATTTACATTATACTGTGACTAAACAACTTCCGCCTAACATGTAAAATCGTAGGAATCTACATCAACCAAAGATACTGTAATTTCGCTAAAAGATATAACGACTTGAAATAGATTTAAAAAACAAAGGACCATGTTGTATAAATAATAAATAAATGTGTGCTTTTTTCTAATTTGACATTTAAATGCAAAAAAGAACAATTGTATATATTATTAGAAGATATAAAAGACATAGTTCGCTATTTGGAAATAAAATAAGTTCAAAAGTATTACTGTTAGATGCGTACCTAAAGAAATCGTAACATTTGTACAGAATCGGATAATGTAACCATGACAACAGCACTTTACGTTCTTGCAAATCTCATTTCTGAAACACTTTCTGTTTAAATATTGCCAAAAACACGCAGTATACAATATTGCATTAAAATGTGTGCTATTTTAAATAAAAGCAAACATTTATTAAAACATAATAACTAGAATATATATATATATATCAGAATCAATTTTCGAGGACATTAAACTAAAGATGTTTTAAATTTTTCGTACATGTAAAAAATGGAGGCGCTTACAAATAATTTTCCTTTCCATTTTTGTGTTATTAAAAAACCCATTCGTATATAAATATTCGACATCTAATTTATTATTTTTAAGTTTGAGCGGCTTTGTATAATAAAAATTTCTTTTTTAAAAATATAGTAATAAGAACGAAGAGAAACATAAATAAATATATGGATATGGATAGTGAATTAAAAGTGAATTTTAATTAAAACTATACTGTATAGGGTATATCATAAATATGCCACATCCGTCCTCAAAGTAATAAACAGTTTATCCCAATCAATAAATATTTCAATACCGTGTTTCAATTATGCCTTTTTAATTGTAGATAATTTTTAATAGATTCAACGACTTAGGCACTAACCAATATGTGTCACTTGCGTTATGAGCAAATTATATAGGTTCGTTTCCTAATAAGCTTCCTTTTAATTTCGTCAGCTATAACACAATATGATAATCTAGTTCGAAGTACAACATATAAGAAACAATATAATTCTATAGAACGCTAAAATTATAAATTTTATTCTTTTAAAATAAGCACCGAATATTTTTATTAACGTTTAATCAATAAATGAAGGAGTAACTTGCACGTTTATCTTGTATAAAATAGAATATAGAGTTTTGAAACTATATCTTCAAATATTCCCAAAACTATAGTTTTTAGAAAAAAAATTGCAGGAATTATTTTATATGCTGTCTGTTTTTGTTATACTCTTTAAATTAATCGAGTATATTATTTATAAATTAGACAACTTAAATCAAATTGACAAAAATTTCAGTTTGTAAAAAGGAGTAGGTATTGCGTCATTAGATTTGTAAAATAACACTAACTGCAAGACAGGCTGCCAAAATTGGAAACAAAGATCCTTAATTCTTCGCAGAGTTGGAAAATGCTTTGATTGTACCACTTAAATTATTTAAAGTATAAGGTCGGTTTAATATTTAAGTTTACCCTTCTTAATACAAAATTGATATTCTATGCGATGCCTATTGCGAGATTATTCTCAATTTAGATTTACCCTCATAGAATTGCCTTTATCGCAATATAATCTTGTTTTTATGTATTACAGTTATAAAATGGTAACCCCCATTATTAAAATTAATCGATTTTATTCTTATGAAGATAAACTACTTCATTCTAAAAAGTCTAATTGATATTTAGGAATAATTGCGGACTATATCTTTTACACAATAAAACGTTTAAAGTACTTCATAAAATACACCTAAATGCAAATGCAGTATTCAAACAAATTTAAATGTATAAAAACTCTAAATTTAACTCATAAAACCTGGTGTGAGACAATACATGACGTTTTTTATGTATTATAGATATGCAAATAATGTCCACAGTTGGTTAAAATATTATGCACGTTTATTTTGGGATCGATAATTGTAACGTTCAGCCATCCAAATTAATAGACACGCAAAACGTTGCTTAACTCCAAAAATATTCAAAAAAACTGAAAAGTTTATGTAAAAAAGCATCAAAGGTATTAGAACTCTAGTAATTTAAAAAAAGGGGCTAGAACCGTTTTAGAGAAAATTGCAAAAAAACTTAAAAATTGCAAGAATAAAGTGACACTTCCGGTTATTCCATTTTAAGTAAATTCTTTCCATCGCATACCAGGAAGGTAAAAAGCTAAGTAAACAATATCATTTTTCTACGACAGTTAGTTTTTGAGATATACTGATCACAGCTATTACTTTAATTACTTCCAGTTATTTTATTTTCTTAAATTTATTAGAGAATTAAATAGCTAAGAAGTTTAAACAATCCAATTTCAAGAAAATCGCAATAAATAAAAACTTCCGTAGATATCTAAAAATGACAGAAATAAAGTGGTACTTCTGGATCCCTCATTTTAACCAATTTCTTAACTTTGCATACAAAGGTAGCTATGAGCTCAAATATAAATTTTTATTAGGCTAGGACTTTTAGCTTCATACTTATCTTATTCAGACTGTGAAAGTACTTCCGGTTACTCGATTCACGGAAAATTATTTGAGAAACCGCTTAAACAATACGAAACCATATTAAATGGCTAAGAAATATGGCAAATTTAAAAAAAAATGTTTTAAGCGATTTCGAGAAAATCGCGAAAAACCAAAACTTAACAAGAGTAAAGTGGCACTTTCGTTGCGGTTCCATGTACGAGTGACTATAAACTTAAGTATAAAGTTTTGTCTGCCTACGAATTTTAATTTTTGAGATGTGTTCACACACACGCACGCGTATGCGTACCCGTACGAATGTATGCACTCACGCACACACGCACACCCGCACACCCGCACACCCGTACACGCGCACCCGTGGACGCACGCACGCACGCTCACACGCACACACACACACAGGGCAATTTTGAAAACATGATTTTCGGAATCATGGGAACCGTAAATATATATTTCCACTAAAATTTCGACATCCAAAATTTTAGGTGAATACAATGTCTTCTCCTTTAACCGTATTTAATATAGGGTAAGCGAAATAAAAAATAGATAAATTTAGACGTATGAACTTGTTAAAAGTACAGTTTACGGGGTTTGTTTACATTTCATAGCATACCTTCACTTTAACGGTTGAATTATGCAGCGCAAGTGATTATTTCGAATGCAGTCTTATTAAAATCACTTTCTAACTATTATATATGATATATATATATATATATATATATATATGTTTACGCGGACATTATTATGATGTACAACGATAACGTGATTTCAATAACTTCTTTGCGAGTATGCTAAATTCTGTAAAAGTGTATGCAATACAAAACTGTCACTCTACTTGGTTGGCCATGATAAATTTTAAAGCATTATATAATTATTTCAAACCAGCCGTATATTCACATATATATTAACCATATGGAAAAATTAAGTATTGATTTATTTACTATTTAATAACATTCATAATTATAGATTTCTAATTGGGCATCGGGTATCTATAAAATATATAAGGAATAATTTCATTTGTCGTTAAAATATCTTAGACAATGTATGCGTCGTGTATTGTCACTACTGGACAGATGCGTGTTAAATGTATTATATGAAAATAAGACAAAATATTGCTATAAGGTGCATTATATAAGTAAAACATAATATCAATTGAAATGTGAAATTCAGTTGGGCTATCTTTAAAAAGATATGTAGGCAAAGCGTAGGTCGTTTGTCATATTCCGAAATTGGTTGGTGGAGCACTTTTGCTTGATAAGTAGCATATAGTCAAACCTCGCCTCGGAGGTGCAAAATAGGCGAAGATTAGTAGTTGTTATGCAATACGTGTTTTAAATTGTCATCTGAATTTGTAAAATTCGTTCATCTAGAGAAATATATGGTCTTGGGATGTAAGGAACACTGGTAATTGTGGACTAGTTCTCTGGTGTAATCTGTAGTCCTTTTATGGATCGGTGAGCTTACGTAGGATATGCTAACGTCAGAAAGTCTGCAATATAGAATTTACTTTTAATAAATTATAATATTCTATTATGGGGATCCTTAGATAAAAATAAACAATATCTTTACCAACGAAAATTTGTTTTAATTCAATAGGATATTTTATAAACAAACAGGATTTGGCCAAGGAAAATAGTTTGTCACCTTTGTTTAGCGAACTGATCCTTAATCAATGGTATTCGAATTGAAAAACAGTATACAACTAATAACCAGCACTTCACTTCTTATTGTAAATTGTCGACCGTCAAGTAGATATATGACGTTTTCGATATATTCTAAGGTCATAAATAAATTTTAGTAAAACTATTCATACGAATGCGAAGTTCACTACTGAAATGGATAACTACAAGTCCCTTCGTTTATTATTTGAATGTCTAAATAAAACAACTACCAAATAACTTATGAAATATACAGAAACCAAACGTCCATAGATGACATTAATCCTGTAATTAGCAACTCCCTTGCCTAGTATAAGAACAGTTCGTTGATTGCCCAATTGAGTTATTCAGCACAGCCTTAAAAAGCAAATAATTACAAAGCAATCAATATTATTAAAGAGTATTGTTTTAAACAATAGTTGTGGCTATAAACATATTATTAACATAATTTAGCAACTTGAATATAAACATGTACTTAAACAAATACATAATAATAACTACATTAAATAAACCAAAAACAGATACTTATTATAATAGTTTATTATATTTACGTAATATCAGTTTATATATTAAAGAAATTCTAAAATTACATCATTTCAATATTCCTTTTAAATTTAAAAACATTTTAAGGTCACGTCTAACAAACATTAAAAATTCAGTACCAGTCATTGAAAATTGCACTACCGAAGGATAAAAGGCAGTTTACATACATTGAAACTATAACTAGGTGCTTAAAAAATAGACTTCAAGAGCATGTTAGATGCACAAAAAATAAAACTTAAACCTTCAATAATGAATCCCCTTCTGCTGACCACATAATTAAATCACATTATTATAAATTTACCGATAATTATGAAATGTTAGCACGCTGATGAACACATGGAACTTAGAAGTGATCGTAGAAACGCACCATGTTTTTTTAACTTTAATAATTTGTTTTAGTATGTTTAAACTTGATGACGGTAATAGCCGTCTTGTCCCACAGTACTTCACTGTATTTGGCATTGGACAAGACGCCGTTAAAGAAATATATTTTACAGAAATATCTATTTAAACAAATTACTGTTTATATCAAATTTTAGTATTTGAACAACATAGTAAAAACTCTGGTACAATTAATAACATGTTTAGAACACAAGACTAATTTTCATACCGTTTTAACATGTTTTACTCTGCTTACATAAAATGCACCAGACTAATATTCTAAAACGTATGCAATACAGCTATCTTGTATTTAAGTTGCACACCTCTACATAGAAAATTTGGCGGCCGTAACTAGCTTGCGCAAAGAACACTAAAATATGTATGACAGTACATACCCGTCTTGCCATGTGACGAACTTCGAATATATTACATTATTACCTATTCTAAGGTACAAATTTTAATCATAAAAAATTACTAGAAATAGCTAATAATAATAGAATTCAGTATTAATTCCAATTTCGTATACAGTGAAAGATAAATATTAATTAAAACAGCAATTAGTCGCCAAAACCCTATAAAATAAAACTAATTCAGTAAATAAATTGCAAATATAGATAAATAAGGATCAAATTCTTATGTAAGATAACAGGAAAATATTACCTAGAATTATAAATAAATACATAAGTGAAATGTACTGCGAAATCAAAATGTAAATAAAGTATTTTGGAATAATGATGGCTGTAGACATCTAGTGGCAGAAAAAATATACTAGTTAAGACAAACAAATCTCTGTATGTAATTAGAATTTGTTTATTAAGAGACGGTGCAAAATGTTTTAAAACTTTTGAAATTTTAAAAGAGTGGGAATTTCTATCTAGACTTGGCAATGGCATACAGTGCTAGGAAGTTTCAGAACCTATAAGGTTCTCTGCCTTAATTATACGAATTATGTGTAACAATCCTTAACTATATTATGTGACATCAGGATATTACATAATATAAATATTCCTTTCCAAAACGCTTTTGCAATTCTCGCATAACTTAAGGCCTCCTCTTGCGATGTTATAACAGCTTGGACTTCCTCGCATACAGTTTTACCAAGCTTAATGATCTCTTATTCGAAGCAAGGTGACCTACATATGTTTTCCTTTACGAACAGTGTTTGTCGAGCTTTAAGGACACCGATTCTAAAGTTTCACAACCGATGGGATTCTATCGATTTATGTGTCTACGGATACCCATTCAAGAAAGATAAATAAATGCAGCCTAAAGTTCAGAAAATATCATAACGGTTTAAGGACAATTTTAGTGGAAGCCGATATTATATTGATTCCTCCACAAACCACTAAAACTAGTTAAAGACACATTGAAATCCCATATAATTTACAAAAGAATAGCTTACCACTAAAATTCACATCCTTCACGAAAAACACATACATTACATAAAGCACTCTGCATTTTGTTTGTTTGTTTAGATTGCCCGAATGAGTATAGAATAACGTTGAATAGCAGATGCACATCTCATATAACCTTAGACCTAAGTTTATAAATAGAAATTGTACAGAATATGAATTTTAATGCTTCGAAAATAAATGTTTTAGAACGCTATTCGAATCTAATTGAATTAATAATTGTGCATACCTAAATAAATAAGACATAAACGATACTGTAAGTTTAATGCATTAAATAAATCAAAATGAGAGAACTATGATTACCCCCGTAATTAAATCGAGTGGCTGTGTAAATAGTCAATATACATGCAGACCCCTAATAATAGGTAAAACAATACCTAGGCCGGTGAAACCAATTAAAGGCACTGATAAAAGCTTGCGAGCGTAATACTTCAAAGACCATATATGTTGCCAATTGACTACAAATAGTTAGCCAAGGGATATAGTTATTGTTACGACTTCAACCGTCACTATCTACGAACCTAGAGAAGTCGTGAAAGTATAAATGGCAATCTTAGGATTGCCACTTCGATAGTTACGAGAAATAAAGTGAAAGTGGTTCTATAAATCGATAGAAACCGTTGCAGTAAAATCAATACACGAACAAAAAGCTCGATAAAACTTATTGCCAGTATGAAGGCGAATAAAAGTGTCGCCCATAGCACCGTGACGTTATTTAAACAAAAAACCCTATTCAATGCTTTACTGACAAATTAAGGTAACTCAACTAACCATACACGTACATAAAATAAATATACAGCAAGGAATTCGATGATGGCTCCCAGATAAATACACAGTGTATAAACAAAACGCATGCAAATAAATGTAAATATATAGAACACATGCACATAGACATATATAGAAACGGCATGCACACAAGTGAATAAAATATAACAAAAAGTTTCCCAGGTTGACTTCTCCAAGGAGTCATTTATTAGCTTCTTAAAAAGCTAAATTCTCATCTATTCCCCCAAAAGCTCTCGTTGCTAGCTCCACTTAAAGTTATTATCTGGCTAATTGCTTCAAAGCTTTTCCCCTGAATTTTTCCAAAAGTTCCCGAATGACTTCTCGAAAGGATTATTCTCTTGGTAGCTTTTTCTAAAGGTATACACATATAATTTCCTTCAAAAGCTCTTCATATTGGCTTCACTGAAAGCTATATATGTACAAAAATCTCAGATCTTCAGCATATCTTCACCGCTATACCTAAAAACAAAACAGATTAATAAAGGTAATGTAACAGCCAAATATATTTACCACAGAGATTCTCACGACTTCTGAGAAATTTTTTTTTAACCTGTAGGAAAATAAAAATTAAACAAAATAAGTGAAGAAGGGGCTTCACTGCAATATATACCAACCACAAAGGAAAGCGAAAGCAATTATACTTCACGAAAGAGGGCAAAATTCCAGGATGAAACTGTATCTGAACGTTTCTCCGAAGGGCGGGTAGTACTGAAAAATTATAATCATGATCAGTATCCTCGAACTGCCATCACAAAAGAAAACATCGATGCAGTAAGTGGGATTGTGAAGGAAGACTAGCATCTCACAATTGACTGTTAACTTCTGGACAAAACAAAAGCAATATATAGAAGCAAGCGACGTAGTTTGTCAATCAGAAGCATCGTCCTCCTTCGCGGCAATGTAAGACTCCACAATATGCGCATAATTCAGACCAAATTGGAGGAAATTCACTGGTATCAGCTAGAGCATCCACCATATAACCCAGACTTGTCGCCGTGTTACTACCATCTGCTTAGATCGTTAATGGAAACTTTGGGCTATCAAAGGTTCAATAGCGATGAATAGGTGGAACTCTTTGTGCACAATTGTTTAAACACAGAATCTTCAAGTTTTTATAATGAAAGAACCAGGAAACTTCCAAAACGTGGGGAAAATGTTTCAGTTCAAGGAAGTTATGTAGAAAAGTAATAAAATTATTTTTAGATTCTATAGTTCTCAGAAAAATTATTAAAAAATTCCCGTTTATATTTGACTGACCCTTGTATGTATAATGTAAACACTAAGTATAACCTAAGACTACGCATTTGCAATGAAGTTAGCTTTATTTATGAATATTTCTATGAAGTGGCAATTTCTATAATTTTCAACATTTCAATGACATTGTTGCTTCTCACAATTAAAAATACACACTGTATAAAGTTAATTGAGTTATTAAGAATTAATTCTAAAATTAGATATAAGGCAAATACTTTGAAAAATCGCTTAAATTTTATTTTTACTATTTTATATTTTCAACAAAAGGTTTACCACCTAATCAAAGTAAAATACAAGCACATAGATGATTTCAACACGAACCGGGAAGCGATATCTGTGGCATAAATAGAATTGTACTAGGCATCATATATATATATGGGTTTAGAGTTCGAATCCCAACTAAGCAATGTTTTCGAAGTGTGTGCCTTATATCTGATTTTAAAACAAATTAATAATGCAACTATTATAATAGTTTCTAAATAATAATGGTATAAAATAGATAAAAAATTAATTTATACAATTTTTCATATCTTTATTATGTACCAAATTGATTCCATATAGGTAGAAATATTTGAGACAATTGATAACCTTGAATAAATTATTTATGGTATATGAAATCTTTAGTTAGTTTACATTTCTCCTACCGCCCTTTAAATTGTGGAAATTCTCAATTTCAACGTTTGATAAGTTTTCAGCATTAGAAAAATTTTTTTATCACAACCAATTGATTATGAGGTTAGGAACCCACCCCAAAACGCTGATGTCAGCTAAAGTCCTCGTATTGAAAACTTAGTTAAATTACCACTATGTTTAGTGCTGGTACTTACAGGTTCTAATTTGGAACATTTTACGGGTTCATTGTTTCATTTACTTGCAACCCAATATAAGTTTTAAATCGTTGTATTGATCAATGTTTACATGATAAATCTATATAGTTGTAGAATATACGGAGCAGTAGTGTGTTATTGTTTAATCAAAAGATGCAATAAGATACGTTGGAAACTACTTAAATTTGTTCGACGACATCTTAAAACAAAACATTAGTTTGTATATTTTCATAGATTAGAACATCAAGATATGACCAAAAATGGATTTGTTTTGACTTGAGGAATGGCTAATCTATTCATATCAGCAAACATGGGAACCTGATGGAAAATATATGATAAATGTTTTATTGTTTACATTAATTATTCTATAACAGATAACAACTAGACAACGAACATTTTTAAGGTAGATAAATTAAAAATTTTGGTTAAAATTCTTTATTAATAATTAAATTGACCAAATCGAGTATTTAAATACACATCACTTGTAAGTTTTATATGGTATACTATCGGAAACTAAAGCCTTTGAATGCTATTGTGCCACCTAGATTAAAATTCAAAGTTAGGTTCAAAACGTTGATTACAAATGTTGCTAAAACCATATAGCTTGGAAAGTTTTTAATTAATAATTGCCCTTAGTAGTTAATATGCTTGAACAAATATAAAATTAATTCTTGAATCTTACATATCAAGGACAGTTTTAAACGTTAATAGTAGCAGCGGAAATTATGTTTACAACAATTAAACTACACATTAGAAAACTGTAGTTTAAATCAATATTATACATCCAGTAGCTTTTCGTAATCATGTTTCCAATTCTAATTATAAAACTAGTCTTACACCGAGTAAACTGCAGTCTTGCATAAATTATTTTACTGAAACGGCTTTAAATAAGGGACGTTAACATTATACTAGTTTACTAGTACCAATCAGTTAGTGGCTATATGGAATTCTTTATATAATGGTAAAAATAAAATCAGTTAGAGTTATCAGTTGGCATAATAAATCAGGTTACTGGAGTAATTGAAATATTACCCGAAATGCTAAAAAGAACAGGACATGGAGGTGGTGAATCCGAAGATAAATCAAACGATGTATAAATTTGATGCCTGTACCTACTAATTTATCGAACAAGGTTACAGTTTAAAATCTCAAAACGGATGGTGGAGCTTGGATGAACTTCTAGAGTTATTCATATCGATGGCCTCGTCATTGTAGTGGAAAGTTCTGGTTTTATGGAAGTACTAACATTTGAAACAAGACTCATCTGGATTCTGCTAAAAGGTAGATAATATTATGTAATGGGTTTTACTGTTAAAAGGTAAACATAGGCGAGAGTAGATGGCGTGGTGTGTGATAAATGTCAGACATGCTTCATCTAGTACTAAAATAGATTATATATGGCGCTAAGGTTCAAAAACTCAAAAAGTAGAATAGTTTATTGCATTTTCAGGGTATTCAATGTATAAACAGTTTTTAGATGTTTAACGAAGATCTGCAAATATTATTTGACTTAGGATTTTCTCACGTGAACGTTGTTTCCGTTGCCCCTTTAATTAATTTTGAATTTATTTGTAAGTCAGTCGAGCGGTTAACTGTTCGATAAATAATAAAACAACAGAACAACAAATATAAATTTTTTCCAAAGGAATTGCACATCTTTATATAGATATTAATCTCGAATCAAATTGCTCTACAGGAAGTCCTATCTGTAAGGTTAAAGCCCAATATACAAAGATGTTTATTATAACTGTTTATTGTCACACATAAGAATATTCAAAGATAATTTTTAACGTAACGGTGTTAGACTTAAAAATCAATTAAAATCAAATTAGGAATTAGAATAACTAAAATTTATATTTATAAGACGATAAAAGGATTCTTAAATAATGCGGTAGATAAAATTTACCATCTAACTGTTTAATAGGAAATAACTAGAGCTACTTAAATATTTAAATAGAACCTGTCTCTACTGAATTCACTATGAATGTCTTTGTGAAACAATTTTTAATTGACGGACTCACGTATTATTCATTAATTGTTTTGAGTTTAACTATTTGATTGATAATCACTAACCGTGGTGTTTATCTTGGTTGATTTCTCGAAGGTGAACTGTCTTCCTTCATTCTTTGTGAAGTTGTTTATAACAATGCAACTAATTCTTACAATTTGAATGGCGGATCTTGTCCCTCAAGCGTTGGTTGAGAAAAGTTGTCTCAAATGCTTACATGAGGCAACTCTTACCATTTAATTAGCGAAGTCTACGCGTCTTAAAAATTGGGCTAGGCACAATTAATTTTACAACTTATACTGTCACAAGGCTGCTGCAATGGAAAATGGCCATTTGGGCGCTTTTATTGGCGTGCATGTCACTTTTATGTTTCCTTTCCTGCTTTTTGCTTTGCCAATAGAATCTTGTTTAGTAGCTTTCGTTTCTCACGTTTTTCAACTGCCGTGCGCTGAGAATTGATGTTAGTAAAATTCGGTAGATTTCTTGTTTAAGAACTAAATTATGTACTATTAAATTAATTATTCAAGGAAGCAAACTTTTATTACTTATTTCCTTGTTATTTTAAAGTAACTTTGTTTGGCTATGAACTTGTCATAAACCGCAGACTTTTGTGGTCTATATCTTGTTTCCTTAGAGGTTTTCTAAGAATTTAATTTATTAGCACTAAATTTTATTTTATCCATAATATTTTTAGGATTTTGGAATTAATATTGATTAAATTCTTACAGCTTAATTTACGTATGTGCTTTAATTTACATTTAAATTAATGTTCATCAACAACGTTACGTCCACAGTCTTTGTGAAGGTCTTTAATAACTATGTCGCAATCCCAGTTCTATATTTACATTTTTTCTAACAATTACGGTCGGACATAACAACAGGTTACCGTGCAACAATATATATTCTCAAAGCAAACATTTACTTAAATGGTTTAAATTTTTAGGCAATTTGAAATAAATAATTAAAAATATCTAAATCAACTTACGAAAAGGTAAAATTAAGAACATTTATGGTACAATTATAAAATGTAAACCATTTGAATTAAGCAAACAAAAGTAATACAATGGATATTTTTCTCGGAAAATCTATTAAGAAATATAACTGATAAAGTCGCATATAATATTACATAAACATATCATAAAAGTATGTTGTATATCAAATAAAATTTAATAATACACATAAATAGCTAAAATTTGAAACCATAAATTGGTGAAATAGTGGTATATGGTATTCATAAACATATATGAGCTATCAGAGGATTTAATCCTAGAAAGACTAATAATTCTAGGAGAATTATAAACAGAAATATTAGTCAATAATGTAACTTATATGTATTGTTTATTGAACCTTAATATGCTGGAGATGCTGAGTTGGGATGTAAGGAACGTAAATTAACGTATAGTTGCACCTAATTACTTACACAAAACCTCATTAGTTGGAAATAAAGAATTGGAATAATTTATCCTATGTTGAATTAAGCCTGTTTTATGGTAAGCCTGGCCTAGTCAATTGGGACCAAGACGTTAAAACAAAAATAACAAAATCTAAAACTTTGCTCTGCGGCTACCGCCGGGTCTTTCTCCTACAACTCACTACTTTACCATTATTATTTAAATACATAAAGATCATCTACCTAGGTCAGAAATCACGATTTATTTACTAAGGAAGCAAATAAATTATAAGCAACCCGCCCAATAAATGATTTAGTAAATTTCTTAGATAGATGTTAAAAATAAATATATTACATATACAAATAAAAATTAAAACAATGTTTACACATTTAACGTGTTATTCAAACCTATTTGATCCGTGAGATCTCATATCACAAAAATTAGTAAACAAGCAGTAAGTAATTCAAACACCAAATACTTAGTTCAAACTTATAACATAAATCAATGGGAAATAGTAACGCAATTATTTTTCAGTTGTACCATTTATATAATGTACAGGCATCAAATTGATATAAAATAGTTTAAAACAAATAAAATTTAAGTTAAGTAAAGAGAATATCATGCAAATTATATTTACGTATAAATATGTATGCGTAGTGGTAGTAAAATCAAAAATAATTATTAATTATGTACAGGCCAATCTTATACCTAACAATGATTTTAAATCAATCAGATGTCTAAAAATTACTTTTTTTAGGAATATGTGGTTGTTGTCCTCTAATATCCAATAACTCAGAAAGGCTAAATTTTCAACAAATGTTAAATATCGACCAAAATCATATTCATAAGGACAAGCTATTCTATGGCGGACCAAAACGCTACACAACCTCACTTTTGAAGTTTAGCGGCTACCTTGTGGGATTAGTCAGCGATTTCCATTTTGTGGGGGGAGTCGCCGGCGGCCATTTTGTGGGATGAGTCAGCTATTTTGTAGGTGGGCGGTTTTTAGGGTGGCGTGGGGGCAGTTGGCCATTTTATGATTGGTTGACAGCCATGTGTGGTCGGCCATTTTGTTCGTGGGCGGAGACCATTTTCTGGGTCAGACATTATGCGTGAAGGGGGAGGAGTAGGCCATTCTGTAGGTGGACTACTTTAGCAGTGAGGGAGCCGGACATTTTGTGTGCGGCCATTTTGGGGCTTTGCAACGCATGCCCAGGACTGAAAAAATCATTAATAACATGTAGATATTTTGGAGTAAAGAAGAAAGACAACAAATTAGAAGAGAGTCGGTCATTTTGAGGCGTGGCGGCGCATGCGAAAGATTGAAAAGAATAAGACTTAACGTAAATATGTGCATCTTTTGTAGTAAAGATAATTAATTCTTGATATCCTCATTTCTTATTACACAGTAGTTAAAATTAGCATGCGAAAGCGTTTTCTTATCGGCCCAGACAGGAAATGGGACAGATTTATATGTAATTGGCATGAAACAGCCGATCTCCTCATTTCTTATCAGAGTAGCAGGAAATGTATTGAGATTAGATTATAATTAGCATGCAAAGAATTTTCTTATTAGACAGGAAATGAGTCAAAATTATATATAATTGTATGCAAAAGCCATTGACGTGATTTCTTACCAGAGTAGCAGGAAATGTATTGGGAGTAGGATGCGGAGCATTTCCTTATCAGACAGGAAGCATAAAAGGCGATGACCTCATTTCTTATCATCTAGACAGTAAATGTATTGAGACTAAATTATAATTAGCATGCGAAGCATTTTCTTATTAGACAAGAAGTAGGTCAGATGTATAATTAATACGCAAAAGTTGACGTTTCATTTCTTATCAAGTTTACAGGTAGTATTTGCGCAATATTTATATATATATATATATATTCAAACATATTCTCAAACAGTCGACGTTGAATAGTCATAGCAGACATGTCCAGGTTAAAAGCAGATTAATTGAAATTAAAAAACGTTGTAAAACTTGAAAACAACCCAATGATTAAAATTGGGAGCATGAATGTTGGTGAAATGAATAGAATCTTCAATATGAAAGGTACAAATACCAAATTTGGGCGTAGAGTAATTTGTGAACTGGAAGAAGGTGTTGTGTTCATCCCCAATAGAATTGGGGGGGGGGGGATATTACAGTATTCAATAAAGAGGATGCGGAAAAATATGGCCTGATGTTATTGGACATAAAGGACGTGAGAAAGGTGAATGCAGTTCATATTCTCGAATTGACAAAGTTGCAATAATTTTATATACTAGATATACAATACGTGTAAGAATAATGTATATAAGTTTTGTAAAAGTATAGAATAATTAAAAAAAATGATTTCTATAAGGTATTTTAATTTTTTCGAACCTTGGAAGTTGATGATATCTTTAAATAGTGTTCCGTAATGCGGCAAAATTCGAAATGCTATAAGTGCATTTATGTGCAAGATATAATTTTCACTAAGTTGACATTCTGTACTATAAAATAGATATGTTCGCATCACACTACCTTGACCATTGTCATATGAAACTAGGACATGCATTTTTAATAGAAAGATGTAGTTTTACAGTACCAAAGGTTGTCACTATTTATATTGACATTCGATAAACATAATACTTTTACATATAACGAATTTTCAAACTGCATGCTGGTAATTGAGATTTAGCGATCTTTAATTTAAATTGGAAGGCATACAACAAATACAGAATCTTCTATAACATCTGTTAAATTTACCATCAAAACTATCAGCATAATGCAGGCTTTGCATAATCATGAAGTTATTTATTTTTGGTAAGATACGTTGGAAGAACAATGTAATGTTTGTTTTTTTTACTTTCCTTCAACATAACGTTAATAGATACTAGATTTTGTCGTTAAAAACGTTTTCGTCATAGGCATCTGTAAAGCTTAAATCTAAGATGGATTCCGGATCAGGATATGATGTACGGTGAGATAAAGCGTATTAACGTAAGTATACTCTTTTAATTAGAGGTGACAGTTCAACGTGCCAGGGACAAAGAATGCATAATTGTATATCAAAAGTGTCTTATCAACTTCGCTTTAGATAGATATACCACGTTACGTATTGCTTCTTCAATAATGTGTAATTTTACATGCATAATTGTAATCAAAAGTGCATTATCACTCTTGTTTTAGATATATCTGCCACGTGACGTATTGCTTCTTCGATATGCTGAAATAGCTGGATTACAGTCGCATTGAATTTTATTATCCAGAATGCCTTACACTTATGGGCTGAAGATGATCGAACTTGAATGAAGTTGAGTAAAATTATATCAAAACTTGTAGTACTACGCGGCAGATTAGAAAAATAGCTCTTATTAGTGTGCTCAGATCCAATAATGCATACATCAAAAGTGACTTACCACCTTGGCTTTAGATAGATATACCACGTGACGCATTGCTTATTTGATATGATGAAATAGATGGATTAAAGTCGTGAGAACTTTTACAAAGGACTAAAAGTTGCATAGATGATATATCAGTAATCAAAGCCTGCAAACCCCGTTGTTGTATTGATTTCTCCAGTCATATGGATTTCAAATTTCCCGCGCAATCTAGAGACATACCTACTTCGAATATCCCGTATAATCTAGTGAAAAATTTCTGAAAAATTTCTATAATCTACTTTGTAACTAATTCTAGTGACTTTTTTCGCTGGGGTTGGTAACATGCTTCCTTGAAGCGAAATAGTGCCATATAAATCCATGTGTTAAAGAGAGAAAGCAACATTTATGATTTTATATGATAAAGGTGCGGTATCAGGACCGACTGATGGGCACCTGTCATAAAAAACCCAGGTAAAATACCTCTGCTATCTGTCATGAACGGCCTGTTGCGAACGGCCTGTTTTGAACGGGCCTGTTAAAATGACCGTTACCTGTTGTGAACGAATCGGTTGCAAACAAGACCCGTTATTAACAACATTCTATTAACAAACCAATTGAGTTGCTGAATATGAATGACAAAGGCAAAAGTATAAACACAAACTTATAGATGCACAAAATTCACTTAAGCGTAAATATAATATCTTTTAACACGAAAAGATGCTTGCGGAAAAAATTAATTGAAGACGTTTATAAACCTATCATAGAACCGCTTACATACATCGCTAAAAACATTCAAACAACTACGAAATTGAAAGCTGCAGAAAATAAACTGAAAGAGAAGGAACAAGATTTATATTTTGTCACACCTGCGACATCATAATTCTTATCACCATTATCGAGGCCTGTAGTAGCTTATACATCGAGAGACACTTCTTTTTTCGTCAATATCATGCATTACCTAGACACTACTTTGAACTTACGATAAGCGATCTTGAAAATAAGATAGATACAACGTACGGCATTTCCTGCAATGAAATTATAAATAAATGGATGCTTGGTAAAGACGAAGTAGATATTGTCGGTAAAGATGTAAGGATAAATGGACACACATTTCAAGGTATTCCTGGTGTATACGAACTGATAATTATGAAACATCCCAAAGAAGCTGCAATCACTCGAGAAGATAGAGATAACTATAGAAATATTTTATCCAAAACATCCTATTATCGACGTCACTTCGAACCAACTGAACAACTAAAATCTAACAAAGATTATAAATACTTGCATATTATTAATCCGATACTTGAATTCACGCTACAGCAACAACTAAAACTAAAAGAAGAAGAAGAAGCAAAAAAAGAAACTTCTGCTAAAACAGGGACCGGGATTGTAAAAAGACGACTAGTCAAGTAAGTATACAATAATAGGAGCATCGAGTATAGATTTTGGGACGACGTGCATAAATTATTCGACGCATTATAACTTTGTGGGCAGAAAAAATGGCAGGACATACCGGACATGATAACCAGATAATATCAATGTTAAAGGAGTTAGCGGAAGCCGGTTACATCTACATGCCTAAAAATAATAACCTCTTACACATTTCTAATGATAATAAATAGTTAGTTATTCAAATATCTCTTTATTACCACAATGAGTATGGAGTAGTTTGGATACTATCGACAGCAACATTACGAAATAAAGAGTATTAAGGGAGAACCGGGTGTTGGCTTCAAACTAGCTAATGAAGGGGACTTCACTTTGGCAAATAATAAACTGACGGAGGTTGCAGATTCAACACTTTTAACAGACGTTGTTAACAAAGCGTATGTTGATGGAATTGTTAATAAACTACAGAACCATATAAAATCGAACAAGCAAATGCTAAAAATAACGTCAACCGCGACTTCAGCATATCTGACGTAGCTAAGATATATGAATATATCAATTCAAACAACCTCAATTACGTAACTAAGTCAGATTTAGCTAATTCTATTGATGGTGATGTCAAACGGTTTATAGACAATTATCTGAAAAGTTAGCTACAACATCAAGCACACTACGACATACTTAAGGATAAAGTGATATAATGTTCAAGCTACAAATTGTGGAAGAGTTGCATAAACCTGCTAGAAGAAACTTTCCAAAAAGACGTACGATAGTTAAAGGTTTAGATGGCCTATGGCAGTCAGATTTAGTCGAATTCTTGAAGTATTCTAGAGAAAATTAAGGTTATAAGTACATTTTGGTTGTAATTGATTTTTTTCAAAGTATTTATGGATGCGTGATTTAAAATCAAAATCCAATGAAGATATCACCAAGGCGATGGCTTCGGTTTTGGCGGTAGATAAACGCTTTCCTTATAATTTACAAACAGATAATGGAAAGGATTTTATAATAGTAAATTTGCAAGTTTAATGAAGACCTACAACATAAATCATCATTCGATTTACAGCGTGAAGAAAGCTTCGATGGCTGAACATATTATTAGAACTCTTAAACAAGATTTGTACAAAGCTTTTAGTTTCTAAGGAAACTATCGATGGATGATATAACAAAGAACTATAATAACCGCCAACATAATACGATCGGACTGAATCCTAAGCATGTAACTTCTAAAACGAAATTGAACGATGTCTACAGCAATATGAAAATATTCGTGAAAAATTGCTACAAAGTCGAAGATGTTATAATTAGTAAGTATAAAAGTATTTTTGATAAAGGATATATGCCGAATTGGTCCAGCGAATTATTTAAGGTCTTGAAAATTCAAATAACAAATCCTGTAACTTATCAGCTAATTTATATGCAAGATCGACCTATTCTCGGTGTATTATATGATTACGAACAGCAAAAGATCGCACACGACGACATCTACCTGGTGGGAAAAAGTGCTGAGATGTAAAGAAAAGGGAATCTACATAAAATGGTAAACGTTTCTAAAACCTACCTGAGAAGATGCACTGTTCTACTTAAATAGATAGTTGAACTAAGACATGTACTATAGTTAAATAAAATAAAAGAATTGTATGTGTGTTTCATTTATTAGCGTATTACATTTTTTCTTTAAATCATTACATGTTATCGATTACTTTTCGGTAATTGTCATCACCTTTGTCTACATCATTATCAAGATTATTGTTGAAATATGGCTTAAGCACGCATAGAAATCTTTTCAGGTCGGCTTCGCACAGCTTTGCTATGAATTCTTTATCGGCAAGTTTATCCTCCAGATAATCTTCACATATTGTATTTTGCTGCTATCCTTAAACATTCTTCTGTAGTATAATCAAAATTTATCCAGTATACACCGTACCAGCTTCGTTTTCTGCATTCTGTTCTAAAGTTTGCAATTGATCTGAAAGTCTTTGAATGGAACTTCTCTTTTCGTAGGATTTCATCCAACTTTCTGATGCGTACACTGTCCACATTGTTCTTGTTGAATTTACTATTGTAACTATTAATATTCGACTATTATAGTAGAGTAAAAGCTGGGTAACCGGTCGGATAACGGGTAATTTCATAATAGGTCGTTCATAACAGGCCGTTCACAACAGGCCGTTTACAACGGGCCGTTCACAACATGCCGTTCGCGCCAGCTCCGTTCACAACAGGCCGCTCACTATAGGCCGTTCACAACAAGCCGTTCACAGCAGGCCATTCACAATAGGTCGTTCACAATAGGCCGTTCAGAACGGGGTCCGTTCATACAGGTCCGTTCATAACAGGCCGTTCGCAACAGGCCGTTTACGAGGGGTCACTCACAACAGGTAGTTCGCAACTGGCCGTTTGCAACAGGCCAATCCTAACAGGTAGCAGGGGTATTTTAACTAGGCTGTTCATGACAGGTGTCGATTAGTCAGTCCTGATATAATACCTCTAGAATATCAAATCACAAATGTTGCTTTCTCCCTCTCTAACACATGGATTTATATGTAACTATCTCGCTTCAAGGAAGGATGTTACCAACCCCAGCGAAAAAAAGCCACTAGAGTTAGTTACAAAACAGATTATAGAAATTTTTTAGAAATATGTCACTAGATTATAGGGGATATTCGAAGTATGTATGTCTCTAGGTTGGGCGGGAAGTTTGAAATGCATATGACTGGACAAATCGACACAACAACGAGGTTTGCAAGCTTGGATTATCGATATATCATCTATACAACTTTCAGTCCTTTGTAAAGGTTCTCACGACTTTAATCCATCTATTTCAGGATATCAAATAATCAATACGTCGCGTGGTATATCTATCTAAAGCGAAGGTGATAAGGCACTTTTGATGTATGCATTATTGGACCTGAGCACACTAATAAGAACTATTTTTCTAATCTGCCCCGAAGTACTACAAGTTTTGGTATAATTTTACTCAACTTCGTTCAAGTTCGATCATCTTCAGCCCATAAGTGTAAGGCATTCTGGATAATAAAATTCAATACGACTTTAATCCAGCTATTTCGGCTTATCAAAGAAACAATACGTCACGTCGTATATCTATCTAATTCGAAAGTGGTAAGGCACTTTTGATGTAAAATTATGGATGTAAAATCATACTTTATTGAAAAATCAATTTCTCAAGTGCTATATTCATCTAAAGCGAAAGTGGTAAGGCACTTTTGATGCAAAATTGTGTATGTAAAATTACACATTATTGAAGAAGCAGTACGTCACGTGGCATATATATATATATATATATATATATATATATATATATATA
>JAHWXV010164186.1:0-27817 GCA_024586415.1 Phrixothrix hirtus
TCTAGTTATAGTCGTCCAGAGTGAATTATAAGTTACGGATTCGACTCGTTTTGGGCAACTATAGATGAGACAGAACATCCTCGACAAATTTAAAGTTACAAATTTTTAAAGACTTATAAACGCTATAAAGTCCGTTATTTGAAATTTTATAAAAAAATTTATAGAAGTAAACACCTTTAGAAAAATTTTTGATTTTAACTAATTTATCTCAAAATCTGTGAGATTTTTGAAAAAAAATAAAAAGATCAAAAATTTTAAAATAATTTAGTAGGAATCATTCGCAATTTTCATAACAATCGGTTGGAAAATAACGGAGATATAAGAATTGTCTAACTTTACTATTGTAGAACAGCCTTAAACCGAAAGGTTGAATTGATTCTGATATTGAGAAAATTTAACACTCAAAAAATGTTGAATAGAATAATTTAACTGACATTATATAATGACTCAAAGTGTTTAAAAGCATACCTGCTTTCAAAATTTGACCTTAAATTAAGAAACAATGTATTTATTAAGATTAAGCTAAAATTTTATGTCAGTATTTAGGTAGACAATGCTGTTTGTTATGTTGCTACTGAACGTGATGGAGAAATTTTCATTCTTATACTATGAACGCTAACACATAATCTGTCGCGTCAGTCCAGACCTGTTACGAGCATTTAGTAAATGTTTATCCAATCACTGTGTAAAAATCGAGTTTAGCTGACGTCTAATTTCACAATAAATAGCTCCTCGGTAATTAATTAATCAATATTGAACTTATAGAAGACTAGATAAATATTTTCTATGAACAGAACAGAATGAGTACAATTCATTAATTAAAGTTGGAATTCTTAAGGTGAACTTGTTAACCTCAAAAATTATCTATCTATGCATGATTTGATATAAAATCGCGTTTCACTAATTTTACGTGTTAGTTACAGAAGAACTATGTACACTAAATTCAATTGATTGCTATAACTTCAACATTGGTTTAATTGACTTAATTGGTTACTAACTATAAATTTCAATTGGCTTCAATTAGTTACGACCAAAAATGTCTTGATTCCCTTTCGTAGATGTTATGATCTAGTCGCTAATGTTTTTTGTACAATTGATTGTATAGTTTATTATTTATGAACTGTGTTTATAACTTGCACAAACTGTAATTTTTATTTATTATTGTTGGACAATTCTTAGTTCAATTGGCAATTGAAATTAACTGTTACATCGACTTAAGAAAAACTCGTGGAACTTTTAGGTGTCGTGTTACACAATTCACTTATTCACTTTTATCGCTACAGTCGGACTGAAGCACTGATTGTTGATGAACAGCTCATTTCGGATCGGTTTTCTCCTTTTATAAAGTGTTGTCCGAGCATGACGCTGGTCTCTTGATTCAATTTCTACAAATAGAATTAAAATTTCTCAGAATATCTTCATCTTTTTCTTATGTTGAAGGAAGTTACTTTTGGGTAACACTTTTCCCTCTAACATATCAACTAAATTGATTTTAAAGGATCTTGTTTTTAATATTGCGTCTGAGGTAAAAGAATCTCTAAATATTTTTACACAGTGTGTTTCCTAAGTGCAGTTCGTAACTTCAGGACGAAATCCCTTAGGATGTTTTAAGCAAAAAAGTTTCTATAGAGAAGTGTACGAAAATTCTTAGTTTCCGATATTAAGAGTGCAGAAAATTTAGGATAAAAATTTTATTATTTCACATAAATTTTGAATGCTCAATACTAGCTTCTTAAAGCTTTGCAATTAATTTACGTTAGTAAAGAGCTGCATGTTTAGTGTAAAGTTAATTCTTATGTGCCGTTAGTGTCATAGTTAGGCGTATATCAGTTGCTGTTTTCTTCATAAAAGGAAAAGCGAAAACTGTTTTTTTTAAAAGGTTTTATACTTTTTTAACTCCCTCAACATTGTGCAACAAAAAAGGTCTCTTGAATTTTTTGCCTACTACTAACCTGTCAACAATAATAAATAAAATAGTTAATTCTGGCATTAACCCACAGGTGCTGAAAATGGCTATCTTCTAATAAATCTCTTCTTATCATTAGTTGTCTCACATGTTTAAAAATTCCTGCCGCATTTCATATGGCATTGCAACTATCGATTAATCGATTTCTTAAGTTGTTTTCATCTAGTACAGGTGTCCTATATACCAGATATTTTGGAAGGTCCAATACATAAACGTTTAAAGTATTCATAAACGGACTGTAAGGCGGCCAAGCTTGGGGACCTGCTTGTTCAATTCAGAGATTAGAAGAAGTTGACAAAGTTCTCACAAGCAACAAGGCTAAAATGAGATGGAGCCCCGTTATCAATGGACCATATATTCGCTCATATTTGTAGAGGTACATTGTCTAATAAGGTGTTCAGTACTTCGGCTAGGAACTGCCTATCGGAGTCACCATTTAGTCGAGCTGGTAAAAATGTGATCCAAAATTTTTATTTAATTTACGACATATACCTGATAAGTAACAAAGTTTGAATTTTATACATTTATTAATTGTCAAATTCAAATCATATCAATATAAAAAAAAGTGCAAATAAATTCTTACATCTACAAATAGAAATACAACTTTACTACAAATACCGTTATTAAAACAAATTTCAATGACCTGTTAAGTTAGATCCTTTTGAATATTTAAATTTGCCCAAATAACATTTGTTTGACCTTTTCTAAAAGTATCCAGCTGCATGTATAACTTTTGTTATAAGTAAAATTTACAATGATCTTAACTTTAAGTAAATCGTTATAAAAATTTATTTTAAAACTTCATTTAAAAAATTTATTAGTTTTAAAACTTCAAAGGATTTTCACTTACGCAGTAATATTTTGATTGTTGATATTATCATAAGATTGGATGATAATTTATCTTCCATCTGTTTATTTCAATTCAAACAGAATTGGATTTTACGGTTTGGTTTCCATGCCAATTTATGTACTGGTTGGTAACTCTTTTAAGAGAAGTATGTTCTTAGACGAAAACTCCCGTATTATAAAATTATATTAAATTTTATAACTTTATTGACGGTGACCCGAATACCTTAGTTTGCTGCTGATATCAATCAGAGGTACTGTAAGTTTCAAATGCTTGAATATTTACGCGAGCAGTAATTGATTCGTACTTTATATGTTTACCATCAAATGATCTACTTGTGAGTTTTCCGCTGGTTGCTTAGATTCATCACCTCGGATCTACGTAAGTAAGATGCTTTTGTTTGTAACTTAATTCACTTCCTGCTGCTGCATTGACCAATTCAAGCCTCTTAAAATTCATAAAAACGGCGTGAGTGCCTGGTTGGCAAACCGCTTGAAGTTCCGTTAGATGTTTGCGTCTTTTCGCTACGTTTTGATGTTTTACAGCTTCAACTAGTAAAGTATGACACCATAATTTTGGGAAGATTTCTTGTTTTATGGATTTACTGTTTGCATGACCTTTCCGTGTTGAATATACAATTTGAATTTATCCATTCGATTTTTAAATTATTTGCACTATGAATTATATATCCAAACCCGCGTTTTTTTTATAACGGAACACTTTTTACACGTCACTAAATTTTTATTTTATAGTCTGAGAGCTACGATTTTAATACCGTTAGGTAATTTATGCTTAGAGTGACGTATTAGAAATTTGAAATAGGTGATAACTTATTCCAGTTTTCTAATGTGAGAACGAGTAATTTTTATACAAGTTAATTACGAGGGTCTAGCAATATACGACAATAGCAATAGAATAGCTGATTGATTTCCTATAAAAAAGCCTAGTGGATCGAATTCGTGTAGGTGGCAACACGTTTTAAATGCAGTTTAAAGATATAGGTAAATAGCTTCATATTTGCGAAAACTGTTGTTAAACAATTTGCCAATTTTTTTGCGAATTACAGATTTATTTATTTAGACAATATTGCCCTTAGTTTGCAGGCTTCTTATATATGACGTGTAATCCGTGAAACAAGTTTAAAGTGTTTTGGCTAAATGAAGTTGACGTATTAAATGATTTTAAGTGCTCTAACAACAATGAACACCATTAGTTATAGAATTAAACAATTAAATTTTTATTTCAATTGATTAACTAGGAAGTTATTAAAGCAAAATAAATAATATATTTCAAAGTTTTACATTTGGCATATAAAAAAACTACTACCTTCAGGGTTTTAATGTTTATACTTTTTAGTAATTCACAAAATAAGTAAAAGCTACAACTTTTCAAGTAAACTTCATTAAAAGATCTAAGGGAGATCTTTTGTATGCATTAAATATACATCATCAACATTATTATAATTAAATAACTAAGGGCGGTGTTTTGTAAGCGTTCTTTATGAATTTTCCATAAAAAAAGTATTTTCAGACAATTTACAAAATAGCTTTTCATGTACTATGTGATTTATTCTTTTCATAAAGCAAAAAGAAAATTCATTACCACCAATCAGTTTAGTGGAATTCATTCAACCGCATTATTTCTTTCCGAACAGTTTTTGTAAACGATACACTTAATCAGTTTGTCACACTTTAGGACGAGGAAGTAATTTTCTCAGATTATAACTTTTCTTTTACAGAAACTTAATGACTTTAGTCATATATTTTGTGTTAAGATAGCGGAATAACCGCTTGTAATTTATTATGCATTCAGTGGTTTATGGAAATACACTTAGCAACAATTTAATGTCAAAGATATTAATAATAACTGCTAGATTTCATAAACTATGATGGTCGTATGTGCTTTTTGCGTATGCTATTGTAATGGACAAAATGCCTAGGCAAAATTTGCAAGGAAGGAGCGTCAGCCACAAAAAATTTTGTATATCTTTATGCCCTTCGTAGAAAGTCATCACAAATATTAGTTTATAGATTTCCCTTTTTGATGGTGATTTAATTTCTCTTATGTTATTTTAAATTTTATAAATGATGTACCATATTATATTATAAAAAATATATAATTTACAAATTCTGATAATTTGTGCGCTGAGGTAGTAGTTTGTTCTTGAACAATCAAAAGCAAAACTGTGTGGATTTCTCGTTGGAACTTTAGGTACAAGAAAGTTCAATATTTGTAACAAATTTGAACATTTAATTTCACCTTTCAATAATTTGTACAGAAATACCAACTGTAACAGTATTTTACGTTAAAATATGTTAACAATGCAGTATAGTTACCTTGAAATTTGGTTGAAAATTTTCTATAATAACATTGCATTAGAAATTTCTTACGGTGAATATCGATTAAGCGCGGAAAATCCGCGAACATTGGCGCCCGCGCTAGCCGCGCCTAGTTGATTCTGTGTTGCCGCGGGAGCCAACTCGAACCTTGCCGCGCTCGAACATGGCTCGATGCAAGCCGATTTCGGTCGGTTTTTAGACAAGCGGCAAAGGCGGTGCTCGCGCGTGGTTGAGAGGTATTTGTCGCTTGGTTCACATGCGCGTGAACTAGTGGTAAAATTTTAATATGGATAATGAAAGTGCCGCCTGGTTATTAAATTATACAGTTTGAAAGAATTCTTGTGGAATAGCAAATGTCCAAATTGCCGCAACAAATCAGTGAGACAAAATGCATGACAAGGTATAATTTCCGTAATGGACATACTTATTCCTGATTTAAAAAAGAAAATTATCACCCTTCTGGCATCATATAGCAGAGAAAAATCAGTAATAGCCAAAAGTCTTATTACTGGTTCTACTAAGTGTTGTATATTATGAAAAGAAAGTGAAACACATCTATTATCATATATTTATTTTATTACAGGTGTAAATGATGTATATGTTTTAAAATGGTTTGACGATTTTGATTTTATGAAAGATAAAGGCACCTAGTGAAAGGTGTGACACGATCCCTGAAAAGATAAGTTGAAATTATAATATCTATTCTGCCAAGATATTGCCTCATTTGTAACAAAGTGATAAGCTAAAGGTGGGCGTATTTCTTTGGCATAGTTTCCGGCTCTCCGTAGAATAGTTGGGATAGGCAGTAGTGATGTAGCTTCAGAGTCATTTCTCCAAGTTCCTGGTCTAACTTTCCCATTTATTTCCCTATCCAAAGATGCAGCTTATTTATGAAGTAATCGTGTTTGTGGAATTTTTCCCAAACGTTATGTAAATATATGACGGCTAAGATAATTTTAGTCGCTGTGCTCGGTTCTAGCAACATAGGTTTCCTTAATACTCTAAAAACAGTTCTGACGATTCCAAACGCGTTTTCAGCAACTGTATGTGTTCTAGGCAGCCGATAGTTAAACACTCTTTCTTTTCAACGGTTTTTTGGCTCTTCTTGCAAGCTTCATCGTATATTCATTGAGTGTGAAAGCCAGGAGTACTTACTGTACTTTGACCGCGTATGGAACTTGAAGAACTGATGGTGGGGGAATTTTTAAAGTTCTTTCATCTAGTTTCTTATATAATGTTGTGTTCTTGAAAACACCCCATCTAAAAGTCTACCCTGACAACCGATATCCACATACCGAAAGCAACAGTCTACATCGATTAATGCAAACAGTACAATACTAAAGAAATTCTTGTACTTATAATATTCTGTACCACTGTTAAGAGGTGCTTGTAACATAAAATGCTTTCCACCAATTGTGCCTATCCATTTACTTTCAAAATCTTGTGCTACCTCCAACCATTCTTCTCAGATTCTAGTACCTGTAACAATCAAGGGAATATAATAATATTCGAGTGAATTGTGATGTACTCATTGATGTTATTCTTTTTAGGAATCGTTAACCCAAAATGTTACCAGTGACAACGTATCAACAACACAAACGGTTGAACTAGTAGAACAGTCACCGAAGCAATACTAAATACCGGAAACTCCTAAAAAAGGAATCCTAAGACACATGCAAATTATGAAGATAATCCGTTGTTAAAGAAAGCATTTGATATGCTAACATCTTCTGCTGACCCACCGTCAACTGACCCATCTTTTACTTACGTTCAGCATATCACTAACGAACTGCGTAAATATGATCCACGAACATTAATTTACGTAAACAAGCCATAAACAATGTAATTTTTAAAGCTGATTTGGCGAAATACACACATTATAGGTATTTCACACAAGCCTATATTCCGATGCTATCTCCTCAACCTTCTGGTTCTTCTTCCAGTTCATCTTCAGTGCATCTCCTCAACCCCCTATGTCGTCTTAAGCCCCAATGTCATTACCACAGCCCCCAATGCCATCATTTGAATCTGCAACTGAGCTAATTGAGGCAATTAAGATCCTTTCGCAATATAGAAGGCATTGCCAAGGTTGGTGAGCAACAAATAAATATTTTGATTAAATTATGCGTAACATAATTTACTACCTTCACCCAACCTTTTAAATCCTCACAAAATGCGTTGTATATTTCTGGAATGATTCTTGAAATTTATTGTTTTGATGTTCGAAGAAGGTATTGCGGGCTAGCATATGAATCTCCAGTTGCCAAAAATCTTAAAATTATAGCAAGTATTTATTCTTTTCACACTTGGTTCAATTAATGTTTTCAGGAGTTCAAACTCTGTTGTAGTCATTCTTACAAAATTTTTTATTGTATCGTCAGAGGCTTAATATCGCATGTCTTTCATAAGTCTCACACCATGCTGCAGTCTGTTACTAAACAATTTTCTCATCCACCAACGCACTTTTCGTTTAGATTTCTTGTGGATAATGTGATGTATCATAATAAAAGCAGCAGCTGCTCGTGCACGTGGAATGTTCATAGTTGCGTCACACGGTGGGATCAAAACGGGCTCACTGTCTCAAAAATTTGCATCTCTTTTGTCTTAAGTGATAACAACTTGAAAATTTCTACATATATTACTGAATATATGGGATTTTTACTGAAATAAGTTTTAGTTAAATGAACACTAAACTTTATGATATAAAACGATTTAAAAATAAAAATGTCAAAAGTATTATACAAAAAATAACAAAATTATGAAATTATATTTATAAAGGCAGCCATTGATTATTTTTTTTATTAATTAGAGCATAGTATGTTAGTTATTGTGAACTATTCATTTTCACACAGATCCAAAAGCATTTTGGCTTCATCCAACAATTCCTTGGAAACAGTAACTATTGGTGTTCTTAAACTTGAAATATATGGATCTGATCTAAATAATAATGAATGTAGAACACTTCCTGGAATGATGTAATCGGTATCGTCTGTAATCTTTATTTCGCGCTTCTTGTGCATCTTTAGACAATTGTCCTATTGGTAAAATTGCGAAATGCCATTTAACACTTTCCACATGAATAAGGATTTTATGAAGAGAGGATGGCATATAATACCAATTATATTTATTTACAAATAATTGAGCAGTATCCATTGCGTATTGACCAAAGTCGGTAGCATTGATTGCGATTCCAGATGGCATTATTTGTAGTATAATATATAGCAGTTTTATCAATTCTTCGTCAACTCCAGTAATATTGGCGGAATAATTATAGTTCATAAAGACTCTTCGGGCAGTTGTTACCAGCTCCTTGTCGGGGTTTGCTATATGGACGCCAAGTTCATTTCGGAACCCACTTTACACAAATTTCTTCTTTTCTTCTTTGCTTATTTTACTTTTTGGGAATGTTGCTGACCATTTGTTAAACGAAAGATTATAAGAAATATGCAAAATGGTGTCCATAAATCTAATGAAGGCATGAAGAGTGGAAAGGCCATATTGGAAAGCTTCTCCGTTTTCGGGTTTAGAAGAAACTTTATTTAGATCATTGATATCTCTAGGTCTAGCTCCACATGTACTACACACCGCACTAAATAATGTATCTGTTAGTACTTGAGCAATTTTTCCGTCAATAAAATTCAGCAATAGTTCATGTTTGACTTCAACTACCGTGTCATCTGTTCTTGTCAGTGATGGAGCAAGTTCATCAATTTGCATCTTGATATTATCAACTGTCTCTACTCTGCTGTCAAGTTTCCTTGACAAATTTTATGGAAATGGGTAGGTAATGGCGAACAGAAGAACACGTATTATTTTGCCAGATTACAAGATTTGTTGATAAGTCAATTAGTTTTATAGGCTCAAGAGAAGCAATGAATAAATCGGCATCTGATATTAACAAATCTTACCTAACAAGACCTGTTTATGTTCACTTTGACCAGATGATCCGTCACAGCCCCATTTAACGCATAACTTCAGATTTCTGTATCGTGGTTGGTGTAACGGATTAGTTTGAAGAATCCGAGCTGTAGTATGGTATAAAAAGTGTTGTAGTTCAGTTCGATAGAATCTCCAATGTCATTAATTTCGATACTAGAACTTGGGGGTTAACACATCTTTTTCGCATCTAATATGATATTATATGACGGAAAGATAAATATTTTTTTTCACATAAACACCTTAATAATACGTATTGAGTTTCGTTAAGTCCAAATCACTAAATATACACAGAAGTTCATCTTTTGAATAAGAAGTGACTGATTCCGTATCATATGTCATATTCGTAAAGACTTTCTTTTTGTTTTTCTTAGATAAAGTTCGTACAATACTCACAATAGAGGTTTCGTCTAATTCCCTAATAGACCGTAGATATTGGACGTTATGTATAAATTCAAATCCATTTTTTGATTTCTCTGACAATTCTTCATATGGCTTAGGAGGTCTACCATGTTCGCCTGAAGAAGTTGTAGGAGTATTATCTTCAAATTTTACCTTGAATTCACCATCCAACCAAGCACTGTTACTGTTTTCAAAACGATCTTTTATTCTTCTCGCCTTTTCCCATCGATCCTTAAATTTAGATAGTAAATTTTTCTGAACACTTGTTTCAACTACATCAGTTCTCTCTGGCGACAATCTAAATGTGTCCATCAAATATTTTTTTAATTCATTGTGCTGGAGTTTATGAAAAGTCGCACAAAATCCTACGAGCATAAACAAAGTCACTCATTATGATAAATAAATGGTTAAAAATATACCAACTCAACTAAATATTGAAAAGACACTTTAGATATGTTAGGAAATCAATTTTAACTTCAATTTATGTGATTCGGATTGAAGTGCAGTGCGCAATTTTTATGAACTCGTGGTTTTGATATCTTTTGCGGTTATTGCAAATCTTTATCACTTACCCACAATTAAAGCTATCGGGCTATCACTACCAGTTCCTACCACTAAATTGATTGAGTATTCTTATCATTATTTCAATCATCAAACCTCTTAAATAAGTGATATTTTTATTGTGTTCGATTTGGGAATACAATCCTAAAATAATAAACACCCGCCAAAAGTTTAAATTATATATTTTTGTGTCTGACAAAAAAAGGCAAAAAAAAGCAAACAAATTTTTATTTCCTTGTAATTTAGAATAATCAAATATTTTAATAAGATAAGTAACAAGGCAGCTGCAAATAGCGCTAATATTCGAATGCCTATTTGAATACCAAGAACAACACGTAAGAAAGAGGCACATTAAAACGAGAATATCTTCTTGCTTAAACTACAGATTATTGTGTTTGTATTTTTTGTAAATAGTAGAAGCTTTGTGCTTTCTAAAAATGTATAACACATATATAGTTCTGAATGAAAGATTTCCAGGAAACTTATTTGAAGTGCCTGTATGAGTATTTCAGTCGAAGCAATATTCTGACTCTGCATTTCAGCAATTCCTTTTGCTAATTCGGTTATAAATAAAAAAAAATTATATCGTAATTAATTTACTTGTTCACTAAACTATTCATTTTCGTCAAAAGGATTCGGGTAAACCTATTTTCGCAAAAATCACTTTTGCGAAGGCGTTGTATGGAGGGTTCCTTCGTCGGCCGCGCGTGGCTACCGCGCATAATCGAACATAGGGGCAACAACTTGCTCGCGCGACAAATAAACAGGTTTGCCGCGGTCAAACTTGGCGCGCACTGCTGCTGCGCTTAATCAATACGCACCTTTATGAATTTTTTCAATTTTTATTTTATATTGCCCAGCATAGGGCTCCCTTGCTATTCGTAAATATTCCAATTTGAATCTGACAATATCATTGAAGGTTATGAATAATATTTTTAAATTTGTAAAATCCTTAGTATTCCTCAAAATAAATACTAACTTTTGATAGGAAGAAGAAATTATGGTCTCAATGTGTGCATCGAAGTTTAGCTTACAATCGAATATCACTCCTGAATTTTTTGTCTAAATTTATTAATTAATTGTATATTATACATGGAGTATTTACAATTATAATTAACAAGTCTTTTTTGTGTAAGTCGTAGCGAAGCATTTCTGTACCATTAAAGTTATGTAAATATTTACAACGCCATTTAAATACAGCACGTATATCTTCTTGTAGTTTAGTACAATCTAAATATGTTTCCACTTCCATATAAAGTTTAAGATCATCAGCACAGGTCAGGTACCTTGAGTGTTTAGTTGATTGCCCAATATCATTTATATATTTAATAAGAATAAAAGTGGTCCCAGGTTTAACCCCTGTTAAGCAGTTAGATTTGTATCCCAAGCATTCTAAACATTGCCGCCTATTTACCAAGTACGACTTGAATAAATTCAACAAACTTTCATTATAGCCCAGACATAATAGTTTTTGCTTTCATAATTTATTTTGGCAAAAGCCTTACTAAAATCTGTGTATATCACATCAACTAGCTGTTTGTTATGTAATGCACTTAATACGTATTGTGTGAAACTGCATAGATTCGTAGCAGTTGACTTACCTTTAACAAAACCATGTCCGTTTTCATCAATTACGTGTTTTAATTGATATTGAATATTATTTTGTATAATAGCTTCAAATATTTTGGCAAAAGACGACAATATTGAAATTGGCCTAGATGTTTCGATCAAGTTCTTTTTACATCCTTCGTGTATAGGGTAGACCTTTGCAATAGATCACTTTTTAGGAAATCTACCAGTTGCAATGGAACAGAGGTCCTACAAGGTATTTCGCACATCCCTTTGTAATGTAAATTTGTACATTAACAGGTTCTGAAGATTTTATGTCTTTAGGTTGTTTAATTTTCATCATAACTTCTTCCTCACTTACAGAAGCATGTAGAATTAAGCTAGGGTTATTTTATTAAAAACGCGTTTGTGGTAAGTATAATCATGTTAAAGTTGTTATGTGATTCTTGTTTGTTACAATAAAATTAGTGTATGTATTGAGAGTAGAGTATCTTTTATTGTTGTTTTTTATAGCTAAGTTCATAATTTAAGATCAAATGTTTAAAGTGAGAAACTTAACTGGTTTCGTGTTAAATACTCCCTAAACCATAACATTCATGAGATATCTTGGCTTTCGTTCATTGACCAGATGGGTAGTAGTTTATGAAATCTACTGTTTTGATTTCGATTAATAAATTTATGTTACTGAATATTCCGAAGGCATATTAGCTCTTTGGGCTCTTAAGACGTATATGGGATTTGTGATTGTGCATTTCAATTGGTTCAATGTTAAAGAAAATTGTGTTATCTTTAAAGCAAGGATTACACGTAAAACTCGTATACGCTGCTGCGTTTAAACTTACTTAAACTTACCATGAAGCAGTAAGGAAACTATATTTTTCAAATAAATACATTATGCGGTAATGGCGTTTTTGATTAGTCTCTAAATTTATGTTTTGTTAGATATTTCCTACGGTGTTGCGTCCTTTACTGTAATTGTTTTAACAGAGGATAGTAAGTGAGTATATCTGAAGGTAGTTGAGTGATATGTTGTGATATGTGTATAGGAGTATTAGAAAGCCATGGATAGCATGGATATGGAAGTTGATTTATGTAATTTCGAAATTAATATTGTTGTTATTGTTTTTTAATAAAATGTCTAAGGGAGATGTAACGTTTATAACAACTTTTCTGTTGTGGTGTTTAACTTAACTTTCAAACTTTTCAAGGCAGGTTATCTTTGCAATGATCTTTCGCTTCAGGTCATGTAGATTCTAATGTGTAGTCGCAACTGACGAGATCTAGATAAAGTTAGAAATAAAACGTCTATGCAAATTTTGCCAACTACACTATGCGAGGCAAATCCAACGTTTAGAATTACTAAAGCAATAATAAATAATTAATACGATCATTGTCCAAGATATCCCTATTAAAATTAAAATGCGAAATAAATTCTATTTACAAAATGCAGTCGTTGAATTACTTAAAATATATTTAAACGTAACGATTTTATTTAAGAAATCGCGTGATGAATAAAAATGAAACACACCTCCATGAATTAAGCATATTTGAATATTTGCGGAAAAAAAGGCTTTAGTTACTTTAAAGCTATTCTTTTACAATTGGTATATAAGTTTGTGTAAATAGCGTTTCCTAATGAATGTAATTACAGCTACAACTAATGTTATGTGATACATGAAATTAAAACCGCGTTAAAATAATACCGGTGATTGATTTATATTTTAATAAAATGGTATAATAGGGATTAATTATGGCATCGGTTTCGGCTAAGCTCGAATTGGTTTATTGATGGCATATGTATAATTACTGCATTATTTAATTTATATCAGCGCGAAGTCTCGGCGAGATTCTTTTAGTTACACGTAGAACATCATTTAATTATATTAGCGTTGTTACAGTGAAACGGAACAGATAATCAGGATCTCAGGTTAAACATAAAGAGCGTTATTTAACAACAAAATATGTTGTTGATTAACGCTCTAGGAGTTTGGCATTCAATTGTAATTAAAGCATGGAATATTAGTTCCTGACGTATCTAATAGTAGGGTTCTGTTTCAACTTAGTTACAACTTTCAAACTTAATCACTAAAAAAATAATATATATATATAGTTTAAACTGGAATTGTCTAAAATAGCCTTTTTCTGTTAATAAATTAAGAATTCACCTATTTTCCTGCATAACTAAAGTACAAATAATTGTAAATTTAGTTGACGACACCTTCCTTAGGGAAGGGCTAAACTTTTGAACTTAATTTTTATCCTAGGATTATATGTCGTTTCTCAGATTTAAATTCAATAATAATGTTATTTTCTGAAGATAGTATTTAAGAAATTCTCCTTAACATATTCACACCGATAACTAAAATAAAATTAATCTTAATTTAACTTTACTCGGTTAAGGAAGAAATCCAATCATCGTTTAATTATCTCTTATCAACTGAGTTTCTTTGTATAAAATATGTACGTACCAAGAATATAAAGATAGTTGAAACCTGTGATACCACGCCTTCTTTATTAAACACAAAAGAAGACTGCACAATTCCCCAATAACTACGTTGCTTCTAGCAAAACATGTTTAAAAAGCTTGGTGTTCCCTAAATTGTAAGATATTTAGACGTTACTATGACTTTTGTGTGTTATTTGTAACATAAGTAGACATGTTCTAATAACAAATACGTTCAGAATAGAGTTACATAATTTGCGAATGAGGTCAAACTAAAAATTATTCACTTAAAGTTTGCAAATGAAAGACCGCATTAGGAAATAAAATTTAACTAACTTATTTTATATTACACAATTAATAGAGTGGCAGTTAAATGTTACAAAAAGTTGCGGTCTAAAACTGCATCATTTCAAAAATAATTTTGTTTAAAAAGTATAGGATATTAACAAATTTCATTAATTATTAGTGGGTTAGTGGATTCGCTAATTTAAATACCCACACAGTATTATTTTACTTTTCGTATGAGCCGAAAAGGTTTTTGCTGCCATTTTATACCCAATTCCCAAGGAAAATTAATAAACTTGTTTTCTTAAAAGAAATAAATTTGAAACGTTATTAATCAAGAAAAGTAAAAAATGAAATACGTACACGCACACTTAATTATGTATTCGTGACATTAATGGATCTTTAGGTTACTTTAACGGTAAAACCATCATTGATAACAAGTAGCTATTTGTCACAGGCTAAATAGAATTTTTTGATATCATAATGCATTTTAAGATTTAAATATTTTAATAACTAGCGTAATTTCAATTAATCCATTGTACAAAAATACCCCTTTATTTAAAATAGTTATGAAGTTAATGTGTCATTAATAAATTTACTGATTTCACTGTTATACAGGAGTATTATTAACGATCAAGGTAATACTAATAATCCTGCTCTGAATTGATGAAAAACATTAACAATTACTAAATTATTTAAATTAAAATCTTAACAGTAGCTACTTCTTGCAAGAAACGTTAGCGTGTTCATTTTTTGCCATGAAATACAAATGCAACAGTTCCGATAAATTAAAGCAATCGCTTCCTGTACTAAATTCTACATTTAAACAAAATTTATAAATTACCATTTACGAAACTCCATACTTGCGTTATCTATAATATACAATATAGAATACCTCCCCAGCAATTAAACTTTGTTCTATATCGCAATAGTTTTTGTTTTAATAAATATTTTGTAGCAAATGTGATGTAGTTAGTTATTTACGAGCCCAGAGTGGCTACATTGTATCGTAAGCTGGTGTTTTAAGATATGGGAAACTTGAAGTCCCAAAGGTACTAAACTCTCCATTTTATAGTACTTATTGTCATGCGATAGGCTACGCTTTGCAGTAAACTACGCTGTTTTCAATAATATATTAACCGCTCTAAATTGTTTTCAAGCTGTTCTAATTGAATTTTTCTTTATGAATCTTTAGTAGGGCACTCCTTATGATATTTTACATAACTCGAATTATTTTAAAACCAATATATTAACTTTCTTTAATTTTACATATCATTATAACCTAAATCCCAATTAGCATAAAATGTTTTCAATCCGGCGTTTTAAATAAACAAACGTCATTAAAACGAATTAGGTACCTTTGCTTATTTATTTGTCTTCTAATAAGATCTGTATATTTGGTTGCTTAACTTTAATTATTGAAATGGTTACTTTAAATTGTAACAAACTTTTTCTTACCTATGAAAGGGTTATTCAAGAATGATAAATTTACTGATTCTTGTAATTAGTTACAGTTAAGTATATTCTTAAGTTTTAATTACTCGATATAAATAAAAATTTAACGTACATAAAAAATTCAAAACTGACTTCTAAGAATTCAGAATTCTTTGAAATCTTTAAATCAAATCGTGGAGGTCTTTGTCCTACTAATGTTAGTAATTAAAATAGTCAAGTTAAAAATAAACATAAAAGTGTAAATATTGAACATCAATTTAATGAATTGTTCATTTTAGTTCAAATATATTGTTGGATGTTTGATCGTTCCTAATAAATTTTTTCTAGGATTACACAAACAACAAAACTTATTTTAAAGTTCGTCTAAAAAGGCTGTCTAATCGTGGATTAGGTCAAGCACTCGCGAACACACAGGCTTTTTCTGACACCAGAGCAATTTGTTAAGGAGGTTCCGGACTCCTGGTTACACACGAATAATATTGTTCTCGTTTGTCTTATTGTTTTATTCTATCTTACTCTATTCACGGTTATGTGGATTGAATGTAATAATGAATAAAGGAAAACACCACAAAATTATTTAATGAAAATTAAGTTTATTCGTTAAAAATTACGTTAACGGAAAACTTGCGAAAGAATACTTGCATAGCAAAAAGCAAATCGGATCGTTGCAGGCCGAATTTATTACTAACGCTAAGATTGGAACTTGAGCTGATTTCACAGAGAAATTGCATCTTAGTTATACACAGTTTGGGGTTGTTTATCTTATAATGACAGATATACGATACTTTAAGGGTCAAGTTTGTTTAAGATATCAATTTGAAATTATTTTATGGAAGTTTTCTATTACTTGGGATGATGCAACACCTCCGCGGTTATTTAAATTTTAATTAATTTAGATTTGTTAAAATTTCTACGTTGTGTTTACAATTTGAATTTCCTTACAGAGTGAATTTACATATCACTTATTTGCTATGGCTATTTGAATTAAATATTTGATTCCAATTTCACTTAATGTGTTTGGTAAGCTTACGATATTGTATTCCAACTACTAATTATATATATTTATATTCGATATTATAAATTTGCTTAAGGTGTTAACTTATTAGTTTATAAATTATAATTACATTAGAATATTATAACTTCTTAGACTACTTTGTCCTACTGTTAGCTGATAGAGATGTTCTCTAACTTCAGTTCCTGGGATGTGCTAAATCTGGTGGATCATCTCGTGTTGTACCTTCGTGGGGATGATGTTGGAGCGGTAGTTGGTAGTTCGATTTCGGTTTGGGCTATTCTTGGTAGTGAACTTGTACTTTCTAAGTTGTTGTGGGATTGGTTGAATATTTCTATTCATGGGCAGCAACAAATACTATTTAGTCGACTGGAAAAATCTCTTAGTTCTTTTGTAAAGCAGTAGACTGGTTGTGCCAATCTATTGTAGAAGGTTATACAGTAGTATTATTGCTACTAAATCAACAATAATGTGGAGTAACGTAGTATACCAGTGTGATGAGTCAACAGGGAATGATTTGTTTATTTGTTGTTGTAATAGTTCGTCAAATTGGGATAACTTGTGCTTTGCGAATTTTAATTCGTCTATGTTCAATTCCGCTAATTTAACAGGTTGAAAGTTTGCAAACGCCATTGAGTGGTTTTTTCTGTGGTGGATAGAGCAGTTATCGGTTGTTATGTCTATCTTGAGGATCCTATTCGTGAGTTTGGAAGAACCTACGACTGAGTTTACGCTTAAAATTGCGTGATCTGTATAGGCTTTACAATTTGCTTCTAATTCTAAAAATCTTATATTTTGTAGGATTTCTTCGTTAGTGTTGTGTTCTCGACATAGTATATTTACAGAAGTTAGCTTGCTTACGATATATAACCATTGGTTACTAGTGATCTCGTGCTAAATTTCGGCTTCGGTGTGGATTGTTTGGACTTTACATGTTTCAGGTATTTTCTTTGAAGCCTTGGAGAATAGCCGGACTTCACACTTTGGTTGGTCGGTTTATATTGATAGGGCAGTTTCTTTGCATAACCATTGGAGTGGTAGGTAGTCCTTGCAGTTGTTCAATCACCATCATTGCAAAGACAGTTCTTGTTGTGCAAAGTTGGGTGTAGGGTTTACTTGATTCAATTAAAGAGTAGGTATCAGGATAATGTCGATGTTGAGCAGGCAGGTCAAGCATTTCATAAAGGTCATATGCGAGGGTATTTACGATGGGTATTTTAAATTTGATTACTATTAAATTATATTTTACGGAAGAAGATACGGTGATTATTTTGTAATAGTTATAAATGTTATCATGATTGGGTTCTAGTGGTGATATATATTTTAATGAGATTTGAGCTAACTCGTGCATTAAGTCAGTGGGGTGTAGTATTCGTAACTTTATTATACCGTGGCATATTAGGGTTGTGCTGTTTAATAGGTCTTTGATCGAGGAGTTCGATTCATCTATAGGTTCTGAAAGTGTCAATAAATGTTCTGTAATGTTTAATTCAAAAGATAAACGTTCTTCTAAGTCAGTTATTTGTCTTTTGAAACCGTCGAATCTTGCAAAATTATCGTTTAGCATTTTTCAATTTTTGTTTAGTCGGATGATTGAATGATTAAAATTTGCAATGGCACTAGAGATGACTTTAACATGTTGCTGCATTAGAGTATGCCATTTGTTTTTGGTCGGTTACTAAAGAATGAATGGAATCAGTGAAAAACGTCGAATCTTCGGCGTTGGGCGTTCCTAAAAGCCATTTAAGTCTGTTACCTATTCCGTTTATCACTCATTTTGCCCGTTCTTTGGGAATCCGATATCATATGATTGCATTATTATCTCTTAACGATCGCAGTCTGTTTTTAGCATATTATAGCTGGTTTATACAATGTATTTTGATTTCAGGTAAATCAATGGAAGTGCAAAAAGTCCAAAAGTGCAAAATTAAGATGTATCTGCACTTTGCATATGATTTTCGAATAACGTGAGATTTATACGAGGGTGATTTGACGGGACGTGAGACTTGGCTACTACTGCCACAACGGTAATAACATTATCGAGTAGCGCATTATGTTTTGAGGTTACAGTGCAAGTTTCATTGTTTTGTGATGCTTACTTTGAAAGATACAGTTATTTAAAGAAACACAAATATGGAAAATGTTAAAATGGATAAAATTACGGTTCGTGGTGCTATTCAGTATTTGTTTTTTAAGAAGATGAACGCAGAAGAAATTTTAGCTGATATCCAGCAAACATTAGGTTACAATGCCCCTTCAAAAGCTACTATTTGTCATTGGGTTACAAAATTTAAATATGGCCACATGAGCCTTGAAGATGATGGCCTTCCTGGCCCTTCAAAAAGTGTAACGGTTCCAGGAATGGTCGAAAAAGTACGGAATCTCGTTTTGAAAGATCGAAGGTTAAACATTAAGGAGATAGCCCAGATTGTAGACATATCTACTAAACGCATGCATCATATTTTGCACAATGATTTGGGCTTGTCTAAGCTATCTGAAAGATAGGTGCCGCGTTTGTTAAATTATGCACAAAAAGGTGAGAGAATGCGAATGTCGCTTGAGAATGTACAGTTGTTTAATAAAAATCAAGTCGATTTTCTAAGAAGGTTTGTTACTGGCGATGAAACTTGGCTTCATTATTATATTCCTGAGTCAAAATAGCAGTCTAAGGAATGGAAGCACCGCGGCAGTCCCCCTCCAAAGAAAACCAAGACGTTTGCGTCTGCTGGTAAGGTAATAGCGACAATTTTTTGGGGTTCGCGAGAAATACTACTTATATATTATTTAACAAAAGGTCATACCATTACCGGAAGCTCTTATGCTGCGGTTTTGGATAAATTAAAAGCAGTAATTACCGACAAACGACTAGGAATGTCTCGGAAAAGGTGTTATTCCATCATGATAATGCGTCTTCTCACACAAGCCCAATTATTCATGAAAAACTAGATGAATTACGTTTCCAAGTTGTTCCGCACCCACCTTACTCGCCAGATCTGGCTCTGAGTGACTTTCACCTTTTCCCTAGGCTCACAGTTTTCCTCTCTGGAAAACACTTTAAGGCAGATAAAGAAGTTATAGCTGCAACGGAGATGTATTTTGAAGGCCTTGAAAGAGACCATTATAAATCAGGTATAATGGCACTTCATCACCGCTGGTCTAAGTGCGTTGATGTTTGCGGGGAAATGGAGCAAAATAAAAATAAAATGAATTCTGTACAATTTGTCTTTCATTTAAAGTCTCACGTCCCATCAAATCACCTTCGTATAATTAATGAGCGTGAAGGTTTTGTCATTTAATTGTGCTCTCCCTAAGTGGTTATAAAGAAGTCCACTGGAGGAGTAGATGGGGCGGATTTTATATGCATTAATGAGAGGTAGAAGGAAGGTCAAGGTGATCAAGAGCATTCTCGTTTCCTGGTTCACCTGAAACGTAAGGTTTCAATAAGTTCATATGGTAAGTTCTTATTTTTGTAGGGGTAATTTGTAAGGAAGCAGTATTATTATCGAGATTTTGAATAATTTTATAAGGTCTTAAGTATTCTACTTTTAATTGTTTGCTAGTTCTTTTAGCTGCTTGATTACTAAGTAAAACGAGTTCATTGTCCTTAAAATTATATTGGAAGTTGTGTGTCTTATCGTAATTTGCTTTTGATTTGATATTTGCTCGTATTTGTTGTTCTCTTGCTGTTTCACGTATAGTTTCTAATTTAATTTTAATTTCGTTAGTTAAATCTGAATAAGTGTGTTTTCTGGAAGATTTTAGAGTGATGTTTGTAATCTTGGGTTCTTGACCGAAAACTAATTCATAGAGTACAGCTTGAGTTGTTTTATGTTTGTAAGAGTTATAGCAATAGGTGGCAAGATTAATATATCGGTCCCAGTTGCCTCCACCTTTTGTTACGTAGCATTTAAAATAAAGCTTAAGGATTAAGTGCGTTCTCTCTAGGGATCCATTTGGTTCAGAGTGGTACGGGCTGGCTAAATTGTGTTGTACCGAAATGTGTTTATTTAATTCTTTCAGCGTACCTGAGGTAAATTCGCGACCTTGGTCTGTTAGGATTTCGTTGGGAATACCAAATTGAGTGCAGAACTTTAGGAAGTGTAATGCCACAAGTTTGGTATTGTGTTCCAGTAGGGTAAACGCCTGCATATATTTTGTGAGGGCGTCGTATAAGGTAAGGATAAATCGATTTGCATTTAGGGTTTCGGGTAGTGGCCCTACAATATCCATTGCTATGCGTTCGCAGAATTTCTTCGGTATTGTAGTTATTACCATGGAATTCTTGTTGGGTTTAAAGTTGGCTTTTGAACGTTGGCAAGTGTTAAATTTCTTTATGTATTCTTCTACTGTTCCACTCATGTTGTCCTCTTTAAATTTTTATATGTTCTTTGAGTAACTTGATGACCTGCTAAAGGGTGATCATGGTTTTTTCTAAGATTTTTTTATTTTTTTCGTATCATTAACGTGAATTCTGTCGCTAATTAATGTTTTATAATTATAATACATATTGAAGGAGACTTTTCATGGTTTCTAATTTTATTTTCTTGTTTTGGTTACACGATCTATTAACGTAAATGATGTTGCTTTATTTACCTCTAACAATACCTTGAGATTTTTAAATGCATTGAACAGGTTTAGGTAAGAAGCTGATTCATTCGTGAAGGTAGATAGTATAATGTCATAAACGCAACGCTCTTATTTCGCCAACTGCTTTACCTTTTGAATTACTATCAGCAACATTTCTTTTTATGTAGACAAAGTGTATATTCGTTGCCAAAGCGTCGCATCCTATTAGAATGGCAATATTTGCGATTTTGTTAATTACTCTTTTATCCTCTATAAGTTCTCTAACATCTAGGTTTATGGAAGTTCGAAGTTCTTAAATGTTAGTTCATCTTTACGTAATTCGTTGTCTAACTGTAAGATGGGTCTACTCAGTGCATCCGCATTTTTATTTAGTGTTCCTGGTTTGTAAGTAATTTCGTAGTTGTACTCAAGCAATTTTTAACGTTATCTTTCTAGTCAGCTGAAAGGGTCCTTGCAATTCATCAACCATGTTGGTGGTTTGTGATTAGTTACTTCCTTTAATTTTTGTCCAAATAAATAAGGAAGAAAGTGTTTTGTTGAATCTACGATTGCGAGAAGCTCTATTTCTGTTGTAGAATAATTGTTTTCGGCTTTGTTCGGGGTCCTTGAATAGTGGCTATTGGGAGGTCCTTGCCAATGTCTCCCTGGAATAATACTGATTCGGTGTCGTGATTGGAAGCGTAGGTTGTTAGCACAAAGGGTTGAGTGAAATCAGGATATTTGAGAATCGGTTCCTTTGTTAAATTTTGTTTTAGCGTTTCGAATGCCTTGTCGCACATTGGTAACCAATGAAATTTTACATTCTTTTTTAGTAGTTCGGTTAAAGGTTTCGCTGTATTAGAAAATTAGAGAATGAATTTCCTATAATAATCTGCCAGTCCAAGGAATGATTTTATTCCTGTCGCATTCTTAGAAATCGGTATTCTTAAGATTGCTTCTATTTTTTCGGTATTTGATTTTACTCTTCCTTCGGTAATGGTATAACCCAGATAAGCTACTTCCTTCCAGAGAAATTCGCATTTGTTCGGTTAGAACTTTAAGTTGTGTTTATAGAGTCTGTTAAAAACGCTTTTCAGATTAACATTATGATTCATATGTGAATTTCCAAAAATAATTATGTGGTCTAAATAGACAAGACTCTTTATTCCTGGGATTCCTGTTGGTACTGTATTCATTAATCTGGAGAACGTGGACGATTCATTCTTCAGACCTAGTGGCATGCGTAACCATTCTTAGTGTCCATGAAGGGTAGAAAAGGCTGTTTTTGCTCTGTATTTCTCTTCAGTTAGAATTTGGTGAAATCCCGAACTTAAATTTAATGTAGTGAAGTATTTCGCTTGTCCTAGGCTATCCAAAATTTCTTCTATATTAGGTAAGGGATATGCATCGTTTGAGGTTACTTAGTTCAACTTAGGGTAATCTATTACGACGCGCCATTTCCTTTTACCTGCAGCGCCTAGTATTTTAGAGACCACCCAGACGGGAGATGACCAAGGCGAATTTGAATTTTGAATTATATTTTGATCCAACATTTTATCAATTTGTGTTTTCACTTCATGTTCGTGTACCTTGGGGTAGCGATAGGTTTTCTCATTAATAGGGGCTTGATTTGTCGTAGGAACGATATGTTTTGCCGATGTCGTATAACTCAACGAGTCGTCAGGTAGGTGGAAAATATCGGAAAACTCGTTACAAATTGTACGTGAGCTTTCTTTCTCTTCGAAATTCATATGATCAGTTCGAATACTTTCATTTAATAATTCAGATCAAGGTTTTTCTGAGTCATTTGAGATTTCCGGTTTTAAGGTGTTTATTTCGCATATTGGAATTAGTTGCAATTGTTTTAGAGGTTGCTCTATATCTACTCCTACATGGTTTAGATTCATAATAGTGCATTTTGTTTTTTTTTACTATCAACTTTTACTATCGCACTTGGCAAAATTATGTTAGGGAAAATTTCCTTTGGTTCAATGATTCCTTTAGTTAGGTCATTTTCAATTCGTACTTCAGTGACTATTTCACTCCGTGGTGGAATTTTTACAAACTTCTTGTCACTATTTCCGTTATCGCTGTAGAAAGAAATAACTGATTCGTTTATCTGTAAAGCTTTATTCTGATAATTTATAATTGTATTTAGGTTTTGGAAAAAGTCATCATTCCGTCGTAAGATGTAGCTATCTTACTAGCATTTATCACTTGGACCTTCGATTAAGTTCTAATTCTTTTAATTTTAAATGTAAATTTGCAGAACTTAGTGAACTGGTAGTGGCGTTTGGATTAATTCAAGATATGGTTTAATCATGTCTTTTTCGGGTTTCACGCGCTGTGTTTGACTAAGAATATTGTGGCACCCGTATCCAATAAAAATTTTACGGGGTTATCTGAGTTTGCGGACACGAAAAGGATTATTTTTTGCGTGGGGCCTGATTGAATGGTACTAACGTCAAAATTTTATTGAATATTCTGATCTGTGGAAACGACTTCGCCTTCCGTGGTTTGATCTAGGTGGTTTACCTTAGGATTTTGACTTGGGTTTGTGAAATTTGATGAGAATTGTTTGTATTGCCGTTTCCTACACTCTTGTGTATCGTGACCTTTGTTTTTACAGTAGTTACAGAATTTATTTAAATTATAGGAGGTGTTAGTAGTGTGAAAGGTTGATTTTTGATTTTGGTTTGTAACTTGTTTCAATTTCCTTCTACAGCTTTGTATAGAGTAATTTTTCATTTTACAGTGGTTACAATAAGTATGAGACCTTCCATGTCCCTGATTTTTCGTATAATTTAAGACTTTTTCCTCTTGTAACGCAATGAAAAACGCCTCGTTAAGGGTTTATATGTTTCGTGCTCGAGGCATCTGTGTAATTTAGGGGCGGCAATGTAAAATAAAACGTCTAAGTGACGTCCTTTGAATGGCTTTTTTAAGGCCGCTAAGTTCGTTTGCGTCTTCGCAACTGTTTGTTTCAGCAAGTATGCATTCATTTTTTAGATTTTCTAATCTATTGGAAAATTTGGTGAGGTTTTAGTTATGGTTTTATTTTATTGTTTCGAGTTCCTCGTGTAGTTGTGTAAAATCCCTGATTTGTTTGTAATAAGTTTTGAGTTTGTATTTTAATTCGGTCCAAGAGGTAAGCTCATTAAGATTTAATTCATTTACAACGTTACTCGAAAGTTGGGAAACTACGTATAAAATAGATGAACTTGTGGAAAAGGTTGTTCCAAACTAAAGGCACTGTTGCAGTTTTAAATAAAAGTAGTTAGCTCGTGGCGATTGCCCTTAAATGGCTTAATGAATTTGAACAATAGTGATAATGATAGGGCATTTGTTTCCTCGATGTCGTCTAAATCTTCGACGGCACTAGAGGAACCTTCCGATTTAGTTTTTTGATTATTCATTGTAAAAAGGGAAGTGAGGTTTGGATATAGGTTCTCAATCTTGAAGGATTTACAAAAACGTACTTACAACTAGCTTTGTCCAAATGATGGCAGCAGTTGATCCACGCCAATTGGGTGTTGATACATGCAGCTGAGAACCGGTAATTTCTCCAAATACTGTGGATTGCAGCTGCTGGAATATCCCACTTCTGATACCAAATTTTATGTTGGATGTTTGATGTTTCCTAATATATTTTTCCTAGGATTACACAAACAACAACACTTGTTTCAAAGTTTGTCTAAAAAGGCTGTTTAATCGTGGATTAGGTCAAGAACTCGCGAACACACAAGCTTTTTCTGACACCAGAGCAATTTGTTAAGGAGATTCCGGACTCCTGGTTACACACGAATAATAATGTTTTCGTGTGTCTTATTGTTTTATTTTATCTTACTCTATTCACGGTTATGTGGATTGAATGTAATAATGAATAAAGGAAAACACCTCAAAATTATTTAGTGAAAATTAAGTTTATTCGTTAAAAATTACGTTAACGGAAAAATTGCGAACGAGTACTTGCATAGCAAAAAGCAAATCTGATCGTTGCAGACCGAATCTGTTACTAACGCTAAGATTGGACTAGAACTGATTTCACAGAGAAATTGCATCTTAGTTATACACAGTTTGGGGTTGTTTATCTTATAGTGACAGATATATAATACTTTAAGGGTTAAGTTTGTTTAAGATATCAATTTGGAATTATTTTATGGAAGTTTTCTATTACTTGGGATGATGCAACACCTCCGCGGTTATTAAATAAAGAACTTATTTCACAGAGAAATTGCATCTTAGTTATACACAGTTTGGGGTTGTTTATCTTATAATGACAGATATATGATACTTTAAGGGTCAAGTTTGTTTAAGATATCAATTTTGAATTATTTTACGGAAGTTTTCTATTATTGGGATGGTGTAACAATATAATAATTAGAGGAATATTTATTATCCAAATTATTTAAATATAAGTTAAAGGTATGATTCTTTAATATTTACTCATTTAACATTAAAATCTTATAACAATGTACTGTGTTGTAAAGATGGTGTTCCCTTTCGGTGATTCAGTAATTGTGAATAAATCAAAGAATTACTATCACGCATATAACAAGGAAGGTATTTCCGGTGTCGAATTCCGATTTTAATGAAATTTGGATACAATATAAAAGACACGTATTTCTTTATCTGCTCTAAAACGGTTTTAAGGGTTAAAAATCACCCTCAAAGTTGAAGGTGTATGCGACCATCTTGGCAGATCATACAGAAAAAGTAGTCCGATTTGAATTGAACAAACGCTAAAATAATCGCCTTCATTCCAGTAAAAGCTTAATTTTTTTCAATACTTTCAACTTGTTTCAAGGGTGAAAATTATTCTTAAGAAGAATTGAAATAGACAAATATTTCCCTTAATATATCTCAATTGATGTAAAATAATATATATGTTGTAGAGCATTATAAACTAAAGTTTAAGTGTTTTTGCATTTTTATAAGAAATAATTTTAAAAGGCCATTCCATCCCTCACTCTATGATATCCATGTAACTTTAATTAATTGATGTACAATGGTGGTAAAAGTCTTGCATCGCCATGTTGAATCGGCTAAACTTTGAATAAATACTGTTTCTTTCTATAAACTAAATTTATTTAAAACCAAATAATTATTTTATACTTGTAACACGGATTTTAATCGCCAAGGCACATCTCTTCGGCATGGAATTAACAAATTTTTCCAATTCCTCCACCGAAACGCAGCTATACCAAGCAGTCAAGGCTTCGATCAATTCAACTTTTTTTGTGGGTCTGAGTTTGGAAATAATGTTTGATATCCACTGCTATAGGTTCTCGATTGGATTTAGATCAGGAGATTGCGGGGGCTAGTCGAGCCTCTTCACTTTAATAGCAGCGATCCACGACTGCACACTTTTACCTCTATTTAATGGAGCATTATCGTCTTGGAATATAAACTCCTCTTCACCAAACAAATCTTTTCCACTTCTTAACATTTTGATTTCTAATACCTCAAGGTATTTGGTTGCATTCATCGTACCAGACACAACATGTAAATGGCCAACGCCAATACCAGACATGCATCCCCATATCATGATTAAATTGAGATGTTTTATTGTTGGGAGCATGCAATTTGGTGCAAACTTTTCTGATAGAAATCGCCTGACGTATGAATTTCCTGAATGGTTATTTATAGTGAAGGTAGATTTGTCACTAAATAGTACCATTTTCTAAGCTTTTGGCTTCTTCCGTGCTCGTCAGCCTCTGAGTTTAAAACATTGAAGCCTCTTCCTCACTGTAGAGGTGCATATGCTTCCTCCGGTGGCTTGGGGCCACAAGTTGGTTAAATCGGTTGAATTAAGGGTCCAATCAGCGAAACTTGTCCTTCGCAGCATGTTGTCATCTCTGATAGAGGTTTTCCTTGTACGTCTAGTAGAAGGCCTACCTTCTATTTTTCCCGTTTCCTTGTGTTTTATAATCACCTTTACCACAGAAGATTGATTACATTTTACTTAGGCAACGATTTCATGGAGCGATCTTCCCTCTTTGTGGTGAAAGATGATGGCAGACCGCGCTTCTCCTCACAATTTGTTCCGACGCATTTTGATGGCATCTTACCAACACAAATCACGCAAATGCTCTATTTAGGATTGTGTCTTATTTATATACTTGATAAAAGGTAGACATCTGCCATAATATTCCCACAAATGGTTTTTAATAGGGTACATTATTTGTTAATTTTAGGTTCATTGTTAAGAGAAATGCGTAATTAGTTCGATTACACAAACTAATAAAGAAAATGATGTATAAACCTTCTAATTTGGTAATTAAACATGTAACTATTAATCTGCCAACACATTTCTAGATTAATTTGAATCAATTTGGCACATTTTGATTGAAAATCATAAAAATTATGGGTGATGTAAGACTTTTTACCACCATTGCACTTTATATATATATATACATATATATATATATATATA
>JAHWXV010164414.1:0-15751 GCA_024586415.1 Phrixothrix hirtus
TAGAAAGAATATTTTGAATATCTCTTCAAATGAGCGAAATAGGGTTGTTCGCAATTATTGATTGTAATTTCGTTATTAATAACCCGATAGCATTATAATTTGTTAAAAATATATAGTAATGTCCAATGAATTATATATGAAAGTATAAACCGCTTTGGATGGATGGTTTTTGTTAAATTAATTTTTGAAATTCGACATTCTTAAAAATATCAATGAAAAACACATTTTTTTGAATATATTTTACATTTACCAGCGTATACAACTTTGAAAAATTTTGAAATTCAGCACACCTATACAAAACTTAATTGTTATTAAAATAAACTTAGTTTGATCTAACTCGGTTTATTAATTTCTGAAATACAAGGTTTGAAAGTGAACCGCCAATACTTATTATTTTAATAGTAAATGAGTGAAACAAAGTTACTGCAAAAAGCAAATGTCTTAACCTGAAAATATTTTAAATTGTCATTCAAACTGACATGAATATTTTTAAAAACTGAAATAAAAATACACATACGAAAAGTAACTAGAAAATATTATTCTTTTATTTCGTGCCTTGGTACGTTTCCACGACTTTACATAAAGCTAATTTTGTTAGTTTTTAAATCAAGATTATATTGTTTTTGCCGTTTAATTTATTTTAGTTACAAAAAATAATTGCATTAACTAATCCGAATTTGTAAATTAGCGATGTAGAGAATAACGAACCGAAGAGAAATCATGATGTTAGTTTCATATAAAGTCGGAATTTCTGCACAGGAATTTCATATATGGGTAGCAGTGCAGACCATCGAAAATAGAATGCATAGATGCAATATGCTACAGATCGAAGGTTAGCTGTAAGGGTGAGGTATGGAATTTACAGTTCGGTTAATTCCGTCACACTTTTAAATCTATTAAAGGTAACTTAAAAATTTCATAAAATACAGGTATAATTAACAAATCTGAACGAATTCATTACGAATAACGTTTTATTGAACCTAAATGGCTCGAAGTGTTTATAATTCATGCCCTTAATCCCGTCTCTTTGCTTTAAGTAGTGGTACATGATCAGTTTTTATATTTCAAGATCGGTGGTGCTGACAGAAAGATTAGAGTTTTACTACATTCCGAAATATTAGGATATAATTCGGCAGCTTAATTGGCCTCGAATTAAGTAATATTCAACACTATACATTGAGAAGAGTCTTAGATCGTAAGTATAGATTTTGTTAAATAATTGTAAAGTTCATGCGCCATTCATGTCCTAAAATGTAATTCACTTAGATGAACTATAGTATGATAGCGGGAGAAGGCGATCTTCGTTCCACCAACAACGAAATATTCCTAAAATTAATTTTGCGAACAAAAATCTATATTTATTGTGAGACGGCATTTGATAAGGTAAGCATATTCATCATTATTGGACTTGTATTTGCACTTGTATTTTCTATATTGTAGGCTTCATTAAGGAAAACAAAAGCTGAATACGAGTTTATTAATAAGTATTTTACTTAAAATATATATTTCGCTAAATTAAACAATTCGTATAAATACAATTAACTTGTATTTATCTACACAATTTTCGATTGCCACATGTACAAAATCGAAAAATGTTATGAAATTGTTTCCTACGTCAGAACATTTTGTGTTTTTTAATTTATTTGCAAAGTTATATTCTTACATTTCTAAATTTTTAGTTACATACTTTCATTAATAGATTATAAAATATTAATGTTTATAGATTGCTAATAAACTTTCCTAGGACATTTTGTACTTCGGCCTTCTCGAATTACATATAAGTTGATTATATGCGATTTTATATCAATTAAAACAATGTATACGAGTTCAGATCTTTACATCATACTTACCATTTTTGCAGTAGGTACTAAAATTAAAGCATTGGTACTTAGTTTGAGCGGGACTTCGCGTTAACTTTGTACTAGTGATGGTATTTCATATTTATTGCCGAATCACTACTAATTGGGCCAGTGCGCTCATATAAGATACTTAATACGTTCAATTTAATTAATAACGGTTTGATTCCCAATGCTTAAATTTTACATACTCTAAACAAAGCAAGGTGTTTACATTAATAAGGAAATTTTGAAATAATACGTATACAAATGGAAATTATATACACTTCCTATTAGTGTTACTATGTGTAACGGTAGGAATAATAAAGCAATGAATATAGAACATAAGTTCCTCGTCACTCAGTTTAAAATAGACTTAACCAATAAATTCTTATTCAGTTACACCACTGAAATTGAATAGTAATCGCTGAATTTTAGCTAAAATTTTGATTACATTTTATTGTTTTCCTTTTATGTCACGTATGCATCGATTTTATTATGTGCAGTAATAAATATTTACAGGAAAATTTGAAATGGGGGAACCTAATAATAATTTTAAATTGCGTTGCCTTATAAGCTAACATAATAAGCATTGAACTAAATTAATGGCGTTATGTTACACTAATTTCAGTTTAGTTTGTTCTGCCGCTTGTATAGATTGAGCATTATTTCGCCCTTTTGCTCTCTTAAGGAGATTCTCATCTAAGATCAGCAGGTTTATACTTTAAATCGACAATGTGTATGGTAAATATTATTCTTCTTATCCTAGCGACAGAACTTCTTCATTTATCAGTGACAGATATCCTAGCACAGTAAATTTAGGATATATGCAAAACATTTTAAATTTTTCAATCAGAAGTATATTGCAAACTTTTAAGGCGCATAATTTTAAATCCATACTAATTAAAAATTGTCAGTAACATCGCATTTTTGGATCTCTTTAAATTATTGTCGTAATAACGCTTTACTATATATCCTTCTACACCTGATGGGAACCATAAAGAACATAGGTAAAGTTAAACTAGGAGCACAAATTGTGCGCGCTAATTTAGACCTTAATATAATAGTGCACCTTTGACGACTTATTGTATAAGGGATGCCTATATCGTTTTAATTCTTAGCAGAGAAAAGATAGAAACTAGCAGTGAAGCTATAAAATATTACTTAAATATAAATCTTCAGTTTGAATAAGATTATGAGCATTCCAGTTACTCTAAGCAGTTTGTGTATATGGTTGGAAATGATATAATTTTTAATCTAATGGTAGTTGACTATCTAACGAGAATATTATGCATCATTTACTTTAAAATTATATTTATTTTCAGTGTGGTATCTTTAAATTATTAAAATGTTTTTTTGTGGTTGCCATTCGGTTGTCATGTCAATATTGCGCTTGCTATGGTAAACTGATTTTAATCACCAGAGAGTAAGTATCAAGTGAGGCTTTAAATGTTAATATTAATCGCTTGTTTAAGTATTAATGGAGTAAAGTTATATATTTTCCTTGCGCTGAAAATCAATTTCAAGCTACCAAATTCACAATATTCCACGTAGGCATTTTCATTAAATTATGATTAAAGAAGAAACGTCGTAAAATTTCGTTCCCCAAGCATTTCTGCCCAAATGATAACCTCCGGATGCTGTGTGTGAACCTCTTCAATCGAATGTGGATTTTGATTAAGCCAGTATCTTACAGCCTATTTACAGACCTATTAAGAAAAATTTCCTACTACTTCCTACTACTTCCGGCTTTCGGTTAAAAATATCTTGAAATTATTCACAAAATTTCATGCGACGATTAAAATCGCTCTTTTTAACTCATGAACTCTAGTTATTTTGAAAGGATGTGATGTTTGTTTGCGGAATATCCTATGAACTGTCGCCTGAGAGATGCCGGGTGCCTCACCTATATTTCTGGTAGTAGATGGGGATTTTCTTGCACAGAAAGTAATACATCTCTTCGAATATCTTCATTTATAGCTGGATGTCCGTTTTTTGATTTTCTTCTCATGTACCCGAGTTCCTTGAATTTAGCTGTACCTCTGCGTAAATACGCTGCAGGTTGCCATAGACAATTATTGCAAGAGTTTCAATCACTCAATTACAATTTACTACACTGCTTAATAGTTACTAACACAAGTGATCTTCATTTTAAATATGTCAAATAGAAATTCGAAGTTTAAATTAAACTTCATGAATTAGATTTAGAATCAATAGTGAAAATCTATCTTACAGACCTCTGCCGTTGGGACGACTTAGCATAAACTCTCTGGTACTACAAGGGGCCGCAGATAAGTCCAGGTAACTTACCCCCCAATTATTCGTGTTTTATATATCTCTAAACTGAAAAATCTTCTTGACAAACAAATTCAATGAATTAGGTTTAAAATTTAAAACACATGTTGCATAATACCTACAACAAGCAAATGTGAGCTTGTAACTAACCCAAAAATGTTACATACCATCTACACTTGACCGTCATATCTTTTCAAAAAAATCCAAATTGAAATTCATACCGCGATTAATTTCAAGCTTTCCTTGTTCATTGTATTTATAAGCAATATCTTATGTCGCTTTCATTTAATACTTTTCACATGCATTCCACTGCCTAACATTGATCTTTGACACCAGGATTGCTTAATAGATGAATATGTGCGTCTTATTGGCACAATAACTTAACGACAAATACAAGCAACTTTATCTAACCTAGCAAATGAATTTTCAATATTTCAAAAATATAATTTTTAATTCAAAATTAGCGATTGTTAAATATAAAATGATAACACAAGTTACTCAATATTAAAACAAAAGAATGCTTAACTTATTCCATAATATTAACATATAGGGTTGTTTTAAAATAATCATAGAAGTAAATCGGGCAACTCTACGTATTACAAGAGACACATTTTGAGATTATTAAAAGTGTTTCGCATTAAAATATTTTATGAACTTCTGACAATCGTCACATAATTAATCTGGTTCAGACATTCAAGTAGAAATGTAAATGTGTTTCTAGACACAAATTATAACAATATATCGAATTGCACTCTGGTTGCTTATTAATAAATGAGTGCTTGACCCGTTGTCGCAAATAAATGATCTGATTTTTATTTGAAAGCGCTCTTAAAAAATTAAATTTGGGAGTTGTATAAAATCATCAGGGATACTGTAATTTACAAACAAATAATTAGTAGTGATAAAATGTAAATTTAATATAATTGTTTCAATATAGTTTTCACAAAAAGAAATTACAAATTTCGATTACTATAAAGCACCCATTCAAGCTCTTTTTAAATCTAAAATTTTGTATTTTTGGCTAAGAAAAAATGTGCCTTTTTCACGTATTTATTTTTCTTTTTAATACTTCCGAAATTTAGTAATAAATAATTTCAAATGTACATAAAGTTGAAAAGCGTGTAATTTGTTATTCAGTTTTTCTCCAACTTTTACACAAGGTACAAAAAGTATTCCAAGGCTTGTTTTAGAAATAATGAAAAGGAAAACAAATTAATTGTATGAAATAGCCGTATTCTCTCTCAATTTTTACCGTCTTTTGATAAATTTTACTTGTACAAAAACATTTAAAAACTGGATAGTAAAACATTGTTTGAAAAAGTACACAACTAAATCTAACTTAATAAACAAGAACCGGGGTTTTTTAATTAATTTCTATTACACTAAATATTTATCAATACATGGTGTATGACCTGTAACTTGAAATAAAACTTCTGACTATAAATATTGCAAATCAGAAGTGCTCAAAAATTTTCATAAGAATTTTCTAAATTCAATTGTGTCCAAATTAAAGCGGTTTAATTTTTTTTATGTGCATAAAGCGTAAAGAATGCGTGGTTAAAATTTCTGCAATCATTTCAAAACAACCCCGTATAAAGGAATATACTGCGTGGTTTGAACTACAAGGGTGATTTTTTAAACCTACAGTAGTCCATAAAATAACGACAAGTCTAAATAATTAAATGAATATATTGCCAAAAGTTAGATACAAACATGGTTACTATTCGACATTATCACCGTGGGGATTAAGACACTTGTCATATCTGCGGGCAAGCCTTGGAAATCCTACTTCATAGAACGTTGCCACTAGTGAGTTGACATGGGTCTTAACATTGTTTTGACGATCGTAATTAACCTCAAACCACTGCTCTTCTAGTCACTTTTTCATTTCAGGTAAGAGGTTTATGTTGTTTGGCGCTAAATCGATGCTATACGCCGGAATTTCAAAAATTTTTCATTAAAATTGCTGAAGAACCTGTGGGATTACAACAACATTGTGAAGTCTGGGGTTGGCATGAAACTGAAGATCTCAAGAAGTCTTTTGTTCTGAATGACTCTTTGCAGTGGGCATAAAATCTGGCAATAAGCAACTGCATTGATTATAGTTATCTGTGATTCCGTAAACTCAACAAACAGCACACCGTTTCTGTTCCCTGTGGTTGAAGGTTTGTTTGAACTTTTTTGGTTTGTTTGGCGAGTTTGAGTTCATTCATTGTTGTTACTGTTGCTTTGTTTCAAGGGTGACATATTGAATCCAGGTCTCATCTCCAGTTACAATTTATTTCAAAGATTGTCACATTCAACCCCTTTAACGGGTGAGAGGAACATCGGCGCTGCTGCCGTTCGCCGACTTTTGTGCTCATCAGACAACATTTTTGGAAGCTATCGAGCCCACAGCTTTTTGTAGCGTGGCTGTTCTGTTACGATAATAAAAACATGATCTTGAAATTTTAGGAAATTCTACGCACCACTCACTTGTAGTAAACCCCCGTTGTTTTCGATCCACTTGGTCAACTCGCTGAATAATGTTGCGTCAGACTTTCGTCCTTAGCCCCCTTCATCGTGAACATTGGTTCGGCCTTTTTTAAATTGCCCTCACCGTTCTCGCACATCATCACTAATAAAGCTTTCACTGCATATCCGGTTCATACCTCGATGAATTTTAGCTGCGCCATTCACTTCTGCTTGAAGAAACTCGCACTTAGTGGGAGAGTCAATGATAGCAACTATGTTTACGTACCTGCAACTCTACCCGTTGGAAGTAGCAGTGTTTATAGTGGAAGACATGCGCAGGCGCCTTCCGTATATACCCGCCCCCTTCTACTCGATTGGCTGTTTATCGGAACGATCGGAGATTGAAACGAAGCCGGGATTGTAATTATATGAAGTTTAAATTTAGGCACGGTAAATCAAGGAGCATCACAATCAACAGAATGTTAAAATTCTTAAATAAATTCAGGAGTAAAGCTGAAGGATAGCAAGGGTTTGTGTTTGGGATGCTACAAGGGAGCTTGTGACATGTTTTGGCCTAGATAGGTCTCATTAGAGGTAGAGATATTCAAACGGTAAATACAGCCATCAATGTTCTTGTCATTAAAACTTTCATTGTTCGCCATGTAATTTACATAGGATTGTCATCATCACATTGACATGCTATAATATGGTGTTTGAAAACTTTACAGTGTATTTACCTCGGTCTTTCCAACTCCTAGTACAGTAGCTATTTACTATTTGGTAAATAGCTTGAATAGAAATTCGTAATATAACAATTTCTTAAAGTCTCTTTCGTATTTATAAATATGGGAAAAATCCCTTTACAAAATTGGACTATTAGGAGATGTTATTCAAGTTATTTACCAAATAGTAAATAGCATAGCAGATAGAAATATCAGCTCGTAAGCGAATTTCTGTTATTGTATCGAACAATATGATTTAGTTGAACTACTTGTAATTTCAAGCAGCACTTTTATAGATATGGGTCAAATTAAACATTCTAATTTGCCTGTGCGATTATGAAAGGAGAGTAGGATATTTCAAGAGATCGTGACCGCTTGGTGATCATTTTACGTCTACATTTTCTTATGCATTTGTTTTCGTAGAAACCGATAATTACCATTATAATAACGTAATACTTAAAAAAAATTGAACTAAATGAATGGAATTCCTATTCGCATAGTTATGACATCTCTGAGAGTTATCCAGTGATTTAAAAGTTCATTTAAAGTTCGACCAAATGCAAGTATTATTGGGTCAAAAAGCATTAAATAGTTTACGAGTACACCTTCCACTAGAACATATGTTACACACAACAATAAATAATGTTTTGGGAAATATGGAAACTTAAATATACAATAGAACAATAAGAATTGGAAACATTTTGTGTGATTTACAATTTTATTTTATAATCGATTTCTACCTTGCTTTACTGTACTCGATTTTTACTTTCTCTTACCTTATATGAAATATAGGTAAAAGAATATTGTTTTCGTCCAAAATTTTCAATATCGAAATTTTAGTGGAAATACACGTTTTTGGGTACCCTGAGTCCGAAAATCATTTTTTAATTGTTCTATGTATGCGCGTGCGCACACGTACCTATGTGGGTGCGTGCGTCAGAGCGTGGGTGCATGCGTACGTGCGTGCGGCATTCTTGGGTCCTGTGGCCGTGTGGGCCTTCATGTGTGCGTGCGTGCATGCGTCCGTGTGTGAGTTTGTGCATGTGAACAGAATATCGCGAAAACTAATAATCTTAAATAAACAAAATGTTATATTTAAGTTTGTATGCATTTGAGCATGCGACTCTAATAATTTTACTAAAATCGGATAACCAAAAGTGCCACTTTACTCCTGTCATTTTTTGGTTTTTCGCAATTTTCTCAAAATTAGCACCATCTATTTTTTTTAAACTTCTTGTGTTTGCTCTTGTTCTTGTTGTTCTTGTCCTTTCATTTAATCTAGGCAGTTTCTAAGGAGATTTGCGGTAAATCGAGCAACCAGAGGTAATTTTACCGTTAACTCTGAATAAAATAACTATGAAACTAATAGTTTTTACCAAATTAGAACTTATATTTGAGGTCACAACTACCCTTGTATGCAAAATCAAGAATTTTGTTAAAATCGAATGATCGGAAATGTCATTTTCTTTATGTCAGTTTTAGATATATCCCGAATATTTAATTCTTCGCAATTTTCTTGAAATCGATTCAAACGATATTTTGTATTCTATTTTATATGAACCAACTGATTTCTCTAATAAATTTCTGAAAATCGAGTTAATGGAAGTACTTAAAGTACTTAAAGAACAATATATCTCGAAAACCAACCATCATAGAAAAATACAATTTTGTATTTACGTTTGTTTCTTACCTGAAGTGCGAAGGCAAGAATTTAGTTAAAATCAAATTACCGCAATTGCCACTTTATTCTTGCGATTTTCTCAAAAATGGTTGTAGCATTTTTTTAAAACTTACTAGGATTTTAATGCCTTTGATTACCTTGTACTCGAACTTCTTAGTTTCTTTAAAAAGTGCATTGAAGAGAGTTACCAGACAAAATCTCCGTAGTTAAACAGCGTTTTATGTGGCCAATAAATTTGAATGGGGGCCGTTGCAAAATATACCTAAATAATCTTTTAATAATTTCTAGACATCATTTGCATATCCATAATACATTAGAGTAAATCGTGTGTTGTCTCGCGCAACTAGGTTTGTTGATTTTTTCTACATTCTAAAGTCGAGTAATATATACAAATGCACACGCACATGCACACATGCACACGCACCCGGACTCGCGCACGAATACACACATACATACCTATACACAAACACACACGCATATAGACACCGACACCGATACACTGTCACCACGCATTCACACACACCATACACACTGCATACCATATATAGGTATAGTGCACTATAGTCGGTTTCGACCCGGTAGGTAATCTTTGAGTATTATACCTTGTGTTTAGATTATCTGGCCGTTTTTTCTATTTCGGTCGCTTCTCTAATTATTCTTCGCCTTAGTATGTTCGAAGTGTGAGGTAGTGGTTACATTGTACTAGGGATGAGGTTTTTTTATTTTTTATGGCATTTTGGTGTTCTTCTAGTCTCGGTTTGATTCTTCTATTGGTCTGTGCCACATATGAACGGTTACAGTCGTTGTATCGTATTACGCAAACTCCTTGGCTTTCTTGGTTGATCCTTGTTTTGAGATTACAAAGAATAGTGCCATTTTCCTAACTGTCTTGAAGGTTATCTCAATTTTGTCCCTATTTAATATTCTACTGATTGTCGGTAGTCCCTTTCACATACGGCAGATAGGCTTTAGTTACTGGTTTTCCTTTTTACATGCCAGAGGTTGATTTAGGTGATTTTAGTGCAGTTTCTTTGTTTTTCTCAAGAATTTCGTCTTGTTTTAGTGCCATATTAATCTTTTCCACTTCTTTGTTTCTGTTATTTGTGATCTTGTACTTAATGTTTATATTTATTACTGAACGTAGTTGAGCAGGATGATAAAGCGGCTTTGAATTAAAGTAGCGATCAATATGTGTGGGTTTTCAGTATACAGTATATTCTAAATTTCGTCAATTATTTTGTTACCAATATGTCCAGGACAGCAGTTCATTGTTTTCGTCTGTTGCTAGGGCGAACTTGATCTTAGGATGTGTATTGTTCAGATGATCGAGGAATACGTTAAGCTTTACTCTCCCATGTTCCCATATTATAAAAGTATCGTCCACATATCTTAGTCATAATTGGGGTTTATGGTTAACCGTTTCCAGTGTCCGTGATTACGTCTTGCATAATTAGATTGGTGACAATAGAGGATAGTGGTGACCCCATAGGAGCTCCTGCAGTTTGTTTATAGCGTTGATCATTATATATAAAATAGATGTTTGTCAGAAAATGTTTCATTCGATCAATAATATATTTAGATGGTTTGTATTTCCTTTCCTTTATTGCCTTGGTTTCTTTCATAGGAATGTCGGTAAGGAGAGATGCTATTTCGGAACTGACTAATAGATCGTTTCTTTTTTCAACAACTATATGGAGTAGTTTGCATTCTTCACGCAAGGTTCCACTTCTTCGGCGTGAGGTTGTAATTGATTAGCCAATTATTTTGCTAAGTTGAGGAGGTCCTCCTAGCGAACTTACTATTGACCGTAGCAGAATTCCTTCTTTAGGTATTTTTGGTAGCGGATACAATTTTGGACACCTTGGCGACTTCTCTCTAGATATAGTTTACAATTTGTCTTTCTCCTTGATCTCTCCTTTTCTCAAACTGTTCTGCAACCTCACGTTCTTAGAGAGCTCTTGAGACAACAATATCATACCCAAATACCTTAAACTAGCATTTCACAAGAGAAATTATCAAATGAAGAAAATTCTGACAAGAGCTAGTTTGGCACTGCTACGGGAATCAATTCACGGTACTAGAAAAACCCTGGACAAAGTTAATATCTAACTACGAAGTCTGCTTCTGAAACAGAGTAACGTTCTATACGTCGCACTATGGGGAATTGCAGGCCAACTATCAATGTTCCGTGTAGAAACAGACGCCGCATTTACAATAAAGAACAAAGCTGAAAAACAGCTAAAGGAACAATCATAAGAAAAAGGAACATCAAAATCAGACCCAAATCTATATCTGAACGAGGCCACAAAAATGCCCAAAGGATTTAATTATGCTACATCTCCATTGCAAATACCGGTAGAGGATCTAATTTACGATGTAGAATCTTCTATAGTCGAAATAAAGAAAACTACAGCCGAAATTATACAACATGATGTATCACGAATACACAGTACAACTCGTCCGCCAAAAAGGAATCTAAAAGAATACACATCCCTGCTAGCACAAGAATCATAAAAAAATTTTAGTGCTTCCCGTTAAAAAGGTAACGCAACAGTCGTAATGAATACTAACGGTATGATACGAAGTCAACACTCTCCTAAACGATTCTGCCTACTAGCCAATCGCCACAGATCATGGAAAACACCACTAAACGAGAAATAAGAAAAAGCAAAGTCAAGGAGAAAGACAAATTGAAAATTATACATAGAGTGAAACCATCGAGATGTCGAAAATTATATAGTTTACCAGAAATACACAAAGGAGGAACTTGGCTACGGCCAATAGTAAGCTCGATAGAATCCCTCTTCAACAGTTAGTAAAATACCTGGTTAATAACTTACAACGCCACAACTCTATCGAGTTGTTAAAAAAAGAAACAGTTCAACCAGACGATCTATTAGCTAATTTCGACATAGTATCTCTATTTACCAACATTTCTATGGAACAAACCATGGCAACAATAGAGAGGAAATACAAACCATCTAAATACGTTATTGATCTAGTGAAACACTACCCGATAAATATTTATTTTATATATAAAGATTATATAAAAAATTTGAAGGTGCTCCTATGGCGTCACCACTATCCCCTATTGCCGTCAATTTATTAATGGAAACCTAGAATCACGGGCAGTGGGAACGGCTAGTCATAAACCCATATTATGGCTAAGATATGTAGAAGATACTTTTATAGTATGAAAATATGGTAGAGGAAAGCTTAACGTATTCCTCGACCTTCTGAACAATACACTTCTTAAGGTCAAGTTCACGCTGGAAATAGACGAAAGCAAGAAACTACTGTTCTTGATCATGTTGGTAACAAAAAGAGGGATCAGAAATTTGGGATATATGGTATACCGAACACCATCATCCTCAACTACGTTCAGTAATAAAAACATTAATCACAAGATCGCAAAGGCTGACGGATGATGATAACAGAAAGAAAGAAATGGAAAAAGCTCTATATAGCTTTAAAATAGGACGGATTTACGAGCAAAATATAAAAACTGCTCTAAAACCACTTAAATCAACCTCTGACAGTAAAAAAGAAAATCAGCTGCTAAAGCTTATCTGCTTTATACGAAAGGAATTGCAGACAAAATCAGAAGAATATTAAATAGGTACAACATTAAGGCAACCTTTAGGACAGATAGAAATATCGGAACTATTCTTCGTAATCCCAAAGCAAAAATTAACCTAGAAAGTCCCATTTTTATAAAAACATCATGTTTATTGATTTCTACTTTCTCTTACTCTATATGAAATATAGATGAAAGAAAAAGTATTGTCTTCGTTCAATATTTTCGAGGTCGAAATACAAGTTTCCTGGTCCCGTTTTTACAAATTGATCTGTGAATGCTCGCGCGTGTGTGTTTGCGTACGTGCGTGTGACAGGGTATCAAAAACGAAAAGCGTAGATAAACGTAATTGAATATTTAAGTTTCTAGTCATTTGAACATGCAACTGCAAAGTTTTATTTAAAATTAGATAACCAGAAGTGTCATTTTACTCTTGTCATTTCTTGATTTTTTGCGATTTTCTTGAAAGCGTCTCCAAAGATTTTTTTTAACTTACCACGTTTTTTACACATATGATGATATTCTAGTCGGACTAATCGGTTTATCTGAAAAAATTTGCTGAAGCCAGTTATTGAGGAAAATCGCTGGAGTTGAGCAGCGTTTTGACTGTTCAGTAACTTTCTTGGGTGACTGTTCCAATTATCGTTCCTAAAATAAACGTAAATAATATTTAAACATTTGTGGATATTATTTGCATATCCATAACATGTAAGAGAAAGTCGCGTGTTGCCTCACATCAGATTTTTAAGTTGATTTATATAGTAGATACTAGCTTATTTCAATGTAAGCGGCACTGTCTTTAAACTAAACATATTCATTTTTGTTTTAACTTTGTTTCGTTTATGCTACTCATTTATTATAATAGTTCAATAATTTTATCAAACCATTTTGATTGAAATTAAATAATTGATTTTAATCTATACCAACCCTTTGTTTTTTGCAAGAAGACTTCAATTTTAATTCTTTTTATATCCTGAACATTTTATTTTATATTAAGTTAATTGAGAAAACTACACATTCCGATGCATTAGAGAAAACATTTGAACATTTTTACATGTTAAAATACTGTATCACAATTTATTATGCGATGCCATTGAACGGTAATCAAGGTTGTAGATATAATTACCATTTTGAATTAATCACTAAGAAAATGTTATATATTTACCATTATTTTTATTCATGTATGATAATTTAAATTCTTTTGTATAAAAGCAAAGTTTAATTTTTTTTTCAATTTAATAGTTAGTTGTAATAGATATTGATTCCATCAGTTGTGTTAAGCAAGAAAATTTAAAAATCGACATTTTAAATTACTACTAGTGTTATAAATCAAAATGGAGTCCTTAAATAATGATGATGTAGTAATTTCTGGAATTAGTGGAGGCTTTCCCAAATCAAAAGGAATAGATCGATTTAAAGAAAATCTTCTAAGTAATGAAAGCTTGCTCGAGACTCGTTGGAGAGATGGTACTTATACTAATTTCGGAATAAAAGTAACAATTTTATTTACTCGAATTTTAGGTGAAAGGGGCGTGTCAAATCGTATTGGTACAGTAGAGAGTATTCATTCCTTTGATAGTTCATATTTTGGAATTCATCGTGAACAATGCAGTTATATGGATCCCATGCAACGTTTGCTAATGGAACGAACTTTTGAAGCTTTAATTGATGCTGGTACATTTATATTTATAAATTGCGTTTTAAAAGACGGAAATGATACGGATGAAATTGAACAAATCGAGTTTTAAAAAATAAGAAAATGCATATTCATGCATATTTCAATTGCCCCTTGATTTTAAACTAATGTTATAATTAAATGACTCCTACTTAATTGTTGCCTTATTGGTGGAAAGCTTTTCAATTGTCCAATTTGTGATATACATATTTTATAAAAATTTGCGAAAGAACAAGGAATGGTAGAAAGTATAGAAAATATTTATTATTTAAAACAAATAAAAAACAGCTTAAAAACGCAAAAATAGTCGAAACAATATATCACCCACTGAATTCTGAACGTTATGTTATGTTGTGTGAGATTTTTTCAACTGTAGCAATGATAATTTTCATATTAATTGTAAAGTTTAAAAAAGGCAAGTAGATTGAGAAGATCATACTGCCATTATTGTGTCATCCAATTGGAAGATTTTGATTATAAAAGAGTATAATTGTATGAGTGCGATGTTTATCATTTTTGTATATTTGAATTACTGCAATTTGATTCATTTTATTTTCAATCGCTATTTTAGCTAGAGTTTGTATGAATTTATTTTACGACAACCAAATCTTGGTAATCTCTGCGTTTAAATTCATAAGTCCCTAATAAAATACACGTGGTCAGTATCATTATAAAAACACAAATGGCGATCAAAACAAACTTTTTATTTTAAAACTTACAAATTATTAAAGATTTTTTTCTAAAATTCCTTTTATTCAATTTTAATCGGATTGTTTTATATTTTTAACTGGAGTTGTTTAATGCAACGATGTTAATATTTACTAATGCAGGAGTTAATCCGGGTGACATAAAAGGCACAAAAGTAGCAGTTTATACAGGATCATCCATAGGAGAAAACGATAATTTATTCTATGAAAGCGTTGTTAGTGGATTTGGAGTAACGGGGCACTCGCGAGCAATGATGTCTAATCGTGTTTCTTATTGGCTTAATTTAAAAGGTATTAATAAAAGTTTAAAATATCTTGTGATTACCTACTTTATTTTTTAAGGTCCCAGCTGTTCATATGATAATAATTGGTTAAATGGAGTCGAGGTTCTCGAAGCAGCTTATGATGCTATTAGATTTGGACATTGTGAATCAGCTATTATAGGAACTACAAATTTACTTTTAAATTCGGAGATATCTTGGCTTTATAACGATATGGGTTTATTGTCACCTGATGGTAAAACAAGAGCTTTCGACGAAAATGGTAAGCTAAGAATTTGAGGTACTCATATTGTATTTGTTTGTAATTGACATATTGCTAAATGAAATTTATCCAATTTAAAGCAACATTTTTTATTTTTACTTATGCAAACAACGTTAAATCTTGATACTACTTATGAAAAAATATGGCATATAAAAATAGAAACAATAGAAAAGATGAAAAATGATCGCTGGTAAACATTTATATACAGAATATATATATATATATATATATATATATATATATATATATATATATATATATA
>JAHWXV010164471.1:0-11326 GCA_024586415.1 Phrixothrix hirtus
ATTTTGACGGTAATAAAAGATTATTTTGGAAGTGGGTACGGAATGCAAAGCAGGGTGTAAGAAACCGAGTAAACGGAATACGGAATAGCGAGAATGAAATAGAGTGGGATGAAAGTAAAGTAATATTACGTTGAAAAGAATATTTTAAAGGGCTGTATGGCAACAGGCATACTGGGATAAGTGTGAATGTGGGAAATGCTGGAATAAATAAAATCAAGAGAGTATAGGCGTGGAAGAAGTACGAAATGCAAAAAAAAGCTTTAAAATGGGAAGGCTGCTAGAGTAGATGAAGTTACAAACAAAATGTTAAAGTATGGCGGTATGCGACTAGGTAAATGGTCATGCAAACTATTTAATGCTTGTGTTCAATTAGCAAGAATGTCAGAGGACTCGAAGAGTGCTATGATCGTGCCTCTGTATAAAGGCAAAGGTTGTAGATATGAATGCAAGAACTATAGAGCTATAAGTTTATTAAGTGTAGCTGGGAAGGTGTTTGATAGAATTATAATTGACAGAGTTCGCATAAATAATGAAAGGAAGATATAGGATATATAGGGTAGGTTCATGCCTGGACGAGGGTGCGTGGATCAAATGTTTAGTCTGCAGCAAATGGTCGAGAAGTGTTTGCATGTTAATGAAAAAATGTATTGTACATTGATGGATTTAGAGATAGCGTACGATAGTGTGAATAGATGCAAGTTATGTGCAACTCTGACGGAGTATAATCTAAAGGGAGAACTACTGTATGCAATAAAAGCAATTCATGGCAGAAGCAGAGCTGCGTGAAAGTGAACGGTGCGGTTAGTGAGTACTTTGAAATTGAGCAAGGTGTGAGACAAGGATGTGTGATGTCTCCTTGGTTGTTTAATATATTTGTAGATAAATGTGTAAGAAGCGCATGTGCGGACTTGAGTAGTATAAATATAGGCAGCGAAGATGTAAAAGTGTTGAAGTATGCAGATGGTGCAGTACTAGTAGCTAAAAGCATAAGCCAAATGCAACGAATGTTGAATAAATTTATAGAAGTGGGTGAAAGAATGGATCTGAAAATCAGTAGTGGCAAAATAAAGGTAATGGATTTCAATAGGAAAGGTGAAAAGGAAATATATCAGCTGAAATTGGGTAGCGAGATAATTGAACAGGTGGATAAGTTTGCTTACCTTAGCATAATGTTTGCGAATGATGGACGAATATATAGTAAAATTGAAAACAGAGTCAATACAGGTAGGAGAATATTTCGCAGCATGTGGTCAGTAACCAAGAGTGAACAGTTAAGTATGGAAGCAAAGTCAATAGTGCATTTATTTCAACTGTTTTATATGGCAGTGAGACTTGGGTATCTCAGAAGAAGCATACGAGTAAAATAAATGCCGTAAATAGGAGGTGCCTAAGAGCTGTATGTGGCAAAACGAGACGTAACAGAGTAAGGAATGGGTGATGGATACGTTCTCGGCAAAGGAAACATTGCTTGAAATGTACGAAAGAAGTGCGTTAAGATGGTTTAGACATGTGGAACGAATGAGTAATGAACGCTTAACAAAGAGTATATATGAGACAGGTATGAATGGAAAACTAGGTAGAGGTAGACCGAGAAAAAGTTGGTTGAATATGATTGAAGAAATTGTAAAAGGAAAGAGAATAAAGATCTCAAAGAATAGGAGAGCTTGCCAAAAACGTTGTTTTAATTTAATGGAAGCGAAAGAAGTGTGTAAGGACAGAAAGGAATGGAGAAAAGTAGTGAATGGGTTATAGTAGAAATAGCAGGATTGGTGGGTAATAGTAGGATGGTGTGGATACTGTAGAGTGTTGGGAGTTGTGGTGAAGGTCGGTGGTAGTGAGAGGGTGTTGGTATGAGTGCATACAGTAGTTGTAAAGGTGGAAGCTTGTTATTAGGTTTTACCTACCCCACTAAGGGAATGGCATACTTGGTAGTAGTAGTATTATAGTTTGTTATATGACGAAGACGTCTTTATTTTTAAGTTGAGTGGAATAAATCCTTATTAAATGTTAAAACGTTTGCAAGTAAATACCTTATTAGCCCAATCGGCAGTTATTCTTGTAATCCTTTATTCAGTGTGCAAGGATGCGATATCTTCACTTTAGACAAGATACACATATGTGTTACACGACACTTTAAATGTCTCGGCGCTATATTAATTATCGCGATTACTATTCTTATTAAACTATTGAATGTACAAATATAACCATGACCGACTTTATTATCAAATTTAATAACTAACTGCTTCTTGAACTTACTTCATTTTCAATTTTATTAAATCATATAAAGCACTTCGCCCTTTAAAAATTTAAAACAATTTACGATTTCTTCACTTTATAGAGTTATCTTATAATTCATTTATTTCAGCAACTTAAAATTCTGCCCGAAACTTTCTAATTTAAATCTTGAGCAATACTGGCTTTATAAATAAAATTCTAGTTAAAAACTGTCAAGTTTTCCTTGTTATCTTATATAAAACCTTATCAGGGACAAATAAAAACATTATGATAATAACTTTTGGTGATGTAAATTTCCGATATGCAAAAGAAATTTGAACTAGGCAAATTCTCACATTTTCTCTGCTTAATTTAATTTAAACTCTATTTCTATTAACTAGATACCCTATTTTTTGTACTATAATTAAAGTCAAGTCTATTTTGCTTAAAATAAAAAAAACTTTTGAAGAGATAAAATTTGCTAAATTTCTGTTATTATAAATCTAATGTATTATGTGTTGCGCAACAAGCTAGGGGCTTATTACATTATAATTCGAATTTAAAGGTTTTAACTAAAAATAAGGATTTTATTGAAACAGAAAGTTAAATATAAATTAAAATGGTATTCTTTATACACATTAAGCTGATATAGCAATAACAAAAATCAATGAAATTTTAAGTCTATATTTCAAATAAAAATATATTAATTAAATGACTGCAGGCAGAATCTATTATAACTACCCCCCAAAAAAATTTAATTTAATTTTTTATATATGTCTTTGCTATCCTAACAATCTATTAAATGATAAAGTTAATATTTGGTCCTATTACATTCACTATAATAGGGATACATCATCGAAATATGAAATTTCCCCCGCACCCTATTTGTTTCAGGATGAAGCACTTCATATGCATCATCAAATCAATATATGGTGCCAAAAGCTTCGCTGCTATTTGATTAGGTCAATCTGCTACATATAGATCTTTTATTAAAACAAATCTCCAATATTAAATGCTACTTTCTTTTTAATCTTAGCTTGCTGTTTTCTTATTCACTGTTCTGCATTCTTCTATATTCTTCTTTTTATTTTATTCAATTTTTCTGTCCATTCGCTTGTCATATCACACTCTATTGTTCAGGGCCGCTCCGGTTCTTCTTTCTTCATTATAACCATCAGACACTACTTCGTGATGGTGTGTGGATTTTCATTTATAAATTTCTCAATCTTATTTAGATATTGACTCCATTTATTGTGCTGTTCATCCACCATTACTACCCTTAAAAAATGTATCACTTCTTGGATATACCTTTCACTGGGATTTGCCTGTGGGTGTCTAGTACTACAAAAGCTTAATGTAATATCCTCTGTAATAAGATAACTTTTAAATTGTAATATGTAGCGTTATCTGCTGTTACTTTCTTTGGTTTTCCATTATCTTGTATATACTTTTTTATGCATTTAATTGCTATATCAGTTGTACACGCTGTACAAGGATACAACTTTACCTACTTTGAAAAATAGTTCACAATTACTAAAGTATGTTTAAATCTATTACTCCTCACCAGATTTGACAAAAAATCTATCGCTACAAGTTCTAAAGTTTCATTTACCTTTATACTTTTAATTGTATAAAAATTAGTATGGTTCTTGTACTTAGTATAAAGATACACCTGACCCGTTCTTATATATTCCTTCATAATTACCAGGTCCTTCTTCGCATAAAATGTTTCTCTTATCAACATCCATAGTTTCCTAACTCCAATATGTCTATAGTTCACATGAAAATATGCAGCAATTTTCTTCACATGTTCAGCTGTTGTTATGAACAACTCTCTACTTTCAAATCTTTTAATCAACCATTTACTTATATAATTTCGATATTGTTTTCCATCAACAACCTTTTCCTTAATCCTTTCTAGCTCCTCATCACACTGTTCTTTCCTTACATACTCTATTGAGAAAATCCCATCTTGTTCAGAAAGTACATTGAAATTAATAAAAATTTTATTTTTCTCATAAATTGTTTTCTTAATGTTTCTGCTTAAGTAGTCTGCTGTAACATTTTGTTGTCCTGGTATATACTTTATTTCAAAATTATATTCTTGAATTAGTAGAGACCAGTGATAAATTTTGCTGTTAAGACATCGACTATTTATAATATTTATTAGATCTTTATGGTCTGTTTATATTGTAAACTTATTTCCTAACAGGAAATATCGAAATTTAGTTATGGAGTAAACTACAGCTGCCATATCCTTCTCAGCTATGGAATACCTAATTTCGGATTTCCTCAGTGCTCTAGCTGCAAATCCGATGGGTACTTCCTCCTGGTCTTGCATCTGGGTCAATTCCCCTGCTTGCATAGTCAGATGTATCTATCCTTAGCATAAATAGTATTTTATAATCCGGGTAATGGATACATAGATTATCATAAAAATTTGCTTTAACTTCTTGGAAAGGATCTTCACGGGCTTTAGTCCAGCTCCATTTGTTCCCCTTTTTTAACAAGCGTAGTAAAATAAGAAGTTCCAAATCAAGTACAAATCTCCTATAATAATTTATCGTCCCTAGGAATCCTCTTAATCTCTTTAATTTTTTGGGTCATAGATATATTTTAATGACATTTAGTCTTTCTTTAACTATAGTAATTTCATGTTCGCTTATCCTGTATTCTAAATAGTTTACTTGTTCCTTAAAAAACTCACATTTGCTAATATTTAATTTCAAACCATTCTGATTCAAACAAGAGACAATAATCCTTAATTGTTTCAAATGTTCCTCTTTATTTTCGCTAAAAATTAAAATATCGTCCACATAATGTACCCAAATTCCTCATATTCGTCTAATATTATTTACAACGCACGCACAAGAACCGCGCAAGATGATACCAAACCAAATGGTACAACTTTAAATTGAAAAACTACTCTTTCAATCGAAAAACCAGTATATTTTCTTGAATTACGTTCGAATGGAATTAACCAAAACGAAGTCTTAAGATCGAGTTTACTAAACACAGTTTTATTGTGCAATCTTATGATCACTGCTTCGATGTTTCTTGGGGATTCATACTGCGGTAGTGTCCTCTTGATTAATTGCCGTGCATCTAAACAAATTCTAATATTATCATCTTTCTTCTTGACAATTACCATTGGGTTTATGTATGGCGTATTGGCATGTTCTATTGTGTTTGTTCTAATTAATTGATCGATCTCCTTTTTCACCCTGTCACGATAAGCCCACGGTATTGGATAGTTTCTGCATTTAAAAGGATTCTCATAATTTATACTCAACTTGTGAGTGTAACCCTTCATTACTCTGGTTTGTTCGTCGACTAACTCTATATTTTCCTTCAAAATATCCACAACTTCTATCCTATATTTCTCTCTACAGTTCAATTCAACATCTCTACAATTGATAAAAATAATATTATACTCTACTCTATCTTCCACGTCTTCTTCCATTATTCCACTATCAATCCAATCAACCTTTATTCTACAAATATTCACTTGTCGATTTTCTACATCAATACTCACATTATTCTCCCGCAAAGTATTCATTGCTATTATCATTGGTAACATCATATCCTTAACCACGAACATATCCAATTTTATCTCCAATACTGCACAAACCTACCACTTTACTATTTAATTTTGAGAATTTTTTATTGGTTGCTATAACTAATTGAATTGCTTTTATATGCATTACATTTTTCTTAAGTATTTCAAATTTCTCATGTACTAAATTCTCTAAAATTAAAGAATATTCTGCGCCTAATTCTATTAAGACCTTTATGTCTTCATTCCCAAGTTGTAAATTAATGAATGGTAGATTTTGTATTAAAATGTCTAATTAATGCATCATTTCTGAAAAATATTTTATTACGCTTATTTCAATTGAACATCGTGCTTTGTTAAAACTTCATTCGATCGTAACCCTCTTTTATACTCCGCGATGATGCAAACGATGTGTGCACATCGTGCATCTTCGGCGTGCTTCGTCGGCTGCAATCGTGCGACATCCTATTTACGTACCGATTTTGTACCAATACGCCGCGATTTAATAAGTAGTTCCTATTAAAGTGTTCGGGGTCGTGATTTAAAAATTAGGCGTATCAAATATCCTTATTTATATAGTATTCCAGCACGTGACCTATTGTTTCTTTGATACATTGAAATATCTAACTTGAAATTGAGAGTTCTTTCACGAAAGGCAGAAAATCATAGATACATCGGTAATCCGAGTTTGCAAACCTCGTTGTTGTATTGATAACTGTGATTTTACCAATTTTGTCTGTTAGTTATTATATTTCCCTCTAAATCTAGTGACATACTTCATACATTAAAATTTCCTAGAAATTGTCTTTTATAACAGGCTGATTACGTTTGATTAATTCCATACCAGACACGAGTCATTTTACCCACCAACAAACTGACAGAAAAATGGAAATCAGTTTCGATATGATGCATCCCCCGGCATAATGCTAAAGGTATAGGAAGTAAAAGTTTGATATCGCCCATATTATTTTCCCTATACCACTGGGAGATGGGGAGGTAGATTTCGTACCCGCTAACTTTATCTGCTGACGCCATTTATCTAAGAGATTTTAAATACGCTCAATGAGCACCACGTATTGTCATTGTATACCAATTGGCACCATATATAAAAATTTGTACATTTTGTAATGAAATGACTGAATTGTATAATTTGAAATATACTTATGTATAACAATGTTGCCATATAGTAATGTTAATGTTATTAAATTATTCACTTTCATTTTTAAATTACAATGATAGCTGTTGAGGTCATATTCTTTTTGCATTTACTGCTCATATGAAAAATATAACAATCCCGTTCAGAAAACTAACTACTGATTAGTTAGCGCTCATTCAACTGTTTGACAATCGTTGTTTTTTGAACGCAACCATAATTTTAGCATAATTATTAACGTTGATTTCTTGCATACTATTTTATACGAATGGCGTTTTTCCCACTTTTCTACGTTACAACAGTGTAAAACTAGGCTTACTATTGCGATCAACATTAAATATTTATATTTTAAAAATAGGCATTAATCAACTTACAAAATTAATTACGTCGGAAACGTAATATTTTAAATTACTTTAAAATACAGTTAATCGCCACAAAATGCCTTATATGTAAGAGCAAGAGGTTTAAAAATGGAATTATGCCGTGTATAAACAGAAAACGTTTATTAAAAATGGCGGAAGATGCAACCGCTAGAGCGAAAATATTTCAAATAGTTGTATTATCTAGGATGATTTCCAACAATTCATTAAAGAATGATTATCACACAGTGTTTCCTGAAAAGTGTATAACTTGCTTATTGTTGGTGAAGGACAGTTTAAAGGCGTTTTGTATAACTTCCATTAAATTAAATGAAATCGAAATTGCAATTCGTGACAAATTAACTTTCTGTTGTCCTGAATTGGTGAGTTTATATTTTATTCCAATCATAAATTTTATCCGTTTTTTCAATAGGATCTCCGTATTAGTTCAAAGGCAATGTTATGTGCAAACTGTTTTGAGACTATCCATACTGTCTATGAATTTACTCATAAATTTGTTCAAAGTAAAAGTCAATTTCATGGAAACTTTATTTTTGCATTTCCAACTATACAAAATAATTTGTTTGAAAATTCCCACTGTACGGCTAAATATGAAATTAAAACAGAAGAAGTTGATTTATGTCATTCAGAAAAAGACAAATCAAGCAAGTTTACACTATATAATTGCAAAACTAGTACGTGCATTGATACTCGTGAAAAACTGTTCAAGTGTTCTCTGTGCAATTATACTTGTAGGCGAAATTACGATTTGAAAAGCCATTTACGTATTCATACTGGCGAAAAACCGTTCAAATGTATTACTTGTGATTATAGTAGCACTACACAGAAATCTTTGAAAACGCATTTGCTTATTCATACTGGACAAAAACCGTTCAAATGTACAATATGTGATTATAGTACTACTATAAATCAATCATTGAAAACGCATTTGCTTATTCATTCTGGTGAAAGACCATTTAAATGTAGTGTTTGTGATTATAGTAGCACTGCAAAGAAAACATTGAAGACACATTTGCTTATTCATACAGGAGAAAAACCGTTCGAATGTTCTCAGTGTAATTATACTTGTACACAAAACAATGCTTTGAAAAAACATTTACGTATTCATGCCGGAGAAAAGCCGTTCAAATGCTTTCAGTGTATTTATTCTTGTACACAAAAGAATAATTTGAAAACGCATTTACTTAATCATATTGGAGAAAAACCGTTCAAATGTTCTCTATGCAATTATACTTGTAGTCGCAATTGTGATTTGAAAATACATTTACGTATTCATACTGGTGAAAGACCATTCAAATGTACTGTTTGTGATTATAGTTGCACGAGAAAGAGTAACTTGAAACAGCATTTATTTATTCATACAGGAGAAAAACCGTTTAAATGTTCTCAGTGTTATTATAGCTGTAGACAAAATAATGCTTTGAAAAGACATTTACGTATTCATGCCGGTGAAAAACCATTTAAATGTTTTCATTGTGATTATGCTTGTACACAAAAGATTCATTTGAGACCGCATTTGCTTAATCACACAGGAGAAAAACCGTACAAATGTTCTCAGTGTGATTATAGTTGTACACAAAATGATGCTTTGAAAATACATTTACGTATTCATGTCGGAGAAAAACCATTCAAATGTTTTCAGTGTGATTATTCGTGTACACAGAAAAATAATTTGAAAACGCATTTGCTTAATCATACAGGAGAAAAACCGTTCAAATGTCCTCAATGTGATTATACTTGCAGACGATATACTGATTTGAAAGTCCATTCACGTATTCATACCGGCGAAAAACCGTTCAAGTGTACTGTTTGTAATTATAGTAGCACGATAAAAAGTAACTTAAAAACTCATCTACTTATTCACACAGGTGAAAAGCCTTTCAAATGTTCGCATTGTTATTATAGTTGTACACAAAAAAATACTTTGAAAAAACATTTACATATTCATACCGGCAAAAAACCGTTTAAATGTAGCATATGTAGTTATAGTTGTACACAAAGTATTGCTTTGAGGAAACATCTACGTATTCATGTTGGAGAATAAAGCTTTCGGATGTTTTCAGTATGATTATTTTTGTATATAGAAGAAGAATTTGGAAATGTATTTACGTATTCAAGTAAGAGAATGGCTATTGAATTGTTTTCAGAATGATTATACTTGTAGCTGAAATTGTTATTTTAAACATCATGTAAGTTTTCATATGGGCAAAAAACTTTTCAACTATAGTTTGTAATTATAGTAACACTACAAATCATTCTTTGAAATTGTATTTACTTATTTGTAGTGGTGATAGGCCATTCAAATATTTATGATTATAGTAGCACTGTAAAGAAAACTTTGAAGAAACTTGTGCTTTTCCATACATGAGAAAAACCGTTCAAATGTTCTCAATGTTATATAAAATCAATTAGTTCATTATTACTTACTGTTTCAACAATTCTTTTTTCTATTTTAAATAACAAATTAAATAATTATAATTTCTACTAATTTCTACAATCTTTGAATAAAGCCTATGTTCCAAAACGCATATTACAAACAGCTGTGATGTTAAACAAAAGTGATAATACTTTAAACGAATGGAGCTAGAAGACCCGGCAAAAAGTTGAACATATTTTAACTTTCTGTGGAATCTCCAAATTCTTCAAAAATCTGCAGAAAATTGGCGTCATTAGCAATTCAAATGTTTTGAATCAATAGCCGAGTTTCCACGAAAATTTTTTTTGCAAATTCTATTGCATAGGGATGCAACTTATACCAAGCATATTAATGTGTACTCTTGAAATGCAATGATGATAACTGAATATGTTTGAATGATTACAGTTTTATAATATTATTTTTAAATGAAGATTAATGTCATTATTTGACATCAAAATTAAATTAGATAATGTTCGAACATAATTTTTCCAAAACCATAATCAATAAACATTTAAAAGGTTGTAAATACCTTTTCACTTTAGTAAAAGAGATTTAGTAGAAGCTTTAAGTAAATACACATTTTAAAACCAGTCTTTAAAATGTTCAGTTGGTAGATTGTCACCTTTGGATGCCAAAGCATTCACATTTTTTTCATAAAATAATGATTGTTGTACTCCTCGACTCAGATTCCTTGTAGCTTTTTCTTACATTAAAAATGGAGGCAAAAGTAATTCACCATAAGCAGACATTATAGATTGATTGGTATACAGGATGTCTGGGATATAAGCAGCATTATTTAACCTACATGTAGACGGACCCTTAGGGAACCCAAAACTTTAAAATTTTAATCTACTTCGGAAAAAATTTTTACAAGGTTTCTCATAAATATTGATTATAAATCTGGATCTGTAATTACCTACATTCAATCATGTATTGTGTGTACACCACAGAAACAATATTTATTTATTTAGTATCATTCTGAACTGAAATTGGTTTGTTTTACTATGAATGGATGAAATTGGCTGTGTAAAAATGTCTGTGTAGTAATAATTTAAAGACATTATTTTTAAAATTACATATTTCAATTTTTTGATTAATTATTAGATTGTTTTATTTTTGCTTTTGGCTTAATAAAAATGATGAGTAAATTTAGTTAATTTAGGTAGAAAGCCATAGAAGATTGTAAGGTTTTATAAATATTAAAAATGCAAATAAATGTTTCAAATTTTTAATATTTTTTGTTTTATAGCATTATATGTAAGATATTAAACTTACAAACGATTATGAAATAAATAATTGTTAAATTACTGGATAAAAGCTTTTTATTCTTTTTTGATATTTTAACGTAATCCATAAATTTGAAATGTATCATTTAAAATAGATACTCTGACAAAGGGTTTATAACTGGAAACATTTGTTAATTTAATATAATTTACAAATAATGCTATAAAATAAATAACAATAAAAAATTTAAAATGCTTATTCGCATTTTGAATATTTATAAAGCCTTGCAATCTCTATGACTTTGTTCCTAAATTAACTAAATTTATTCATCATAATTAATTATAAAAGAAGGATTTATAATGAAATTTTGCTTTGAATAAAAA
>JAHWXV010164638.1:0-13058 GCA_024586415.1 Phrixothrix hirtus
AATAATGATGTAATGCTATGACTCATCGCTGACCTAATTGAATTGACAGACATAAATTACTGCAATGAGTCATTTGCGGATTACATCATCTATTTTATTATAAAGAAAACATTCTAGATGATTCTCGAATTTTCCATTTACTGTTTCTAATTTTTGACACAGTATGCATTAAAATACTTGTAATAATTCGAGGCCATTTTTCCACTTATTACCAAGGTAACTGCGGGTTTAAATTTATGACTTGAAATTAGATAACTTTTAAAATTGCATTAAAAAGTAATTTTCTAGTAACTTAGTCGCAAATAATTAAGATATTCTATAATAGTTAAGAGTACTTACCTTGTTTACATAATATTCACGAACGTATAAACTTGAAACCAGTAAATCCTTTTAAATAATTTGCTAGTAATAAAAACAGCATGCGTCGAGTTTAAAAATACGATCAAAACAAAACTGTTTGGTTCAGTGTCGCCATTCCATTGCATTCATAATTGTAGATTATAACAAAAGCGTAATGTAAAATGAATATTTTTTTAAAGTGAAATTTACGAAAAATAGCATACAAAGCAAACCGCATTGACAACATTTTACTCCCCTAACACAACTAACAAACGGCTGGTACTTGTTTCAAAATTCTCTTTGGTAGTTACTATATTTACCTTTAGTAATGATTCGCTCATTTTATTACCACAAATAGAGGTTATACTGGGATTTTATATTAAGTTTGAGGTATTTTAAGCAAAAATTATATTCAGAAAGAATTTTTTCATTATTTTTCTGGTATACTATAAGTCCTCAAAGTCAACTTCACTGAAGCCTCATATATTCATCTGTAGCATTCTGTATATCGGTAACAACTGCTAAATTGTCTCATACTAATAAGTTAAAGTAGTTAAAATTAAAAATACTGTTTAATTTAAAGAGCCATTATAAATATTATAAATTATTATTGTTAATTTATCTCATTTTTTCTAGAATAGTATCTAAATAATCCAACACTAGAAAATCATTTAAAGACGTATGAAATTATCTATCCGAAATTTTTGAAAACAGTTACTACATTTCAATATAATAAATCTGTTCAGGTGAATTTATAACCTCAATGATTAAGAATTATTAAATAAGGGTTCGGATTTACTATAAAGAAATAAAGAAATTGACAGGTTTAAGGTCAATAAAAATACCTTTACCGTAGAATTTCCCTTTGATAACTTGAATGAGGCTCCTATAAAGATTCATTGAATAAAGTGACCATAAGTCTAAGTTCAAATTCGAATTCCATCAATCATTGGTATACAAAGCTATATAAATGGCTTTCAATTCTGATGAGCCATACACTCTATTTTATAAAATACTGAATCAACTTCAGAATTAAGAATTGCATGTGTATTTGTAAGAGAATAAGTAATTACATAAGTTAATGATTTTATGGTGCAATAGTAAGACAAACTAATTATTGCTGGGGTGGATCCTGATTTATATAATGTTGATTATGCTAAGCTAATTAATTTTATTATCCTACTATTTCAAACAATGCTACATTTTATAACAATGCTTACAATCAAATATAACATACATTATGTAAATACCGAAATGTCTTGTCAAAGCTTGAATCTCCAATTCTTTCCGTTTATGATTAAATCTTAAAACAACAGAAAGGTATACCACCGGTATAAGCTTTTTATATTTTTTCTGATTTTTAAGGAAACCCAAATTTTATATATAAATATGTGTGTGTAGCTCTCATTAATATTTTAATCTTAACATTAGCTACAGAAGGTTATATAAAATTAAATATAACCCTAAATGTATTTACACCAAAATTATTACTTGACCAATAAGTAAAGCATTTGGTGCTTAAATCTGATATTCTTAAGCTAATTTTTATTTCTTGCATATTTGTTAAGAGATGTCATAAGTTATTGTCGGTATTGTATACACATAACTAAAAGTTTACTGTTCCAAAAAGCTTACGATTAATATAAAATACACAAACAAAGACTTTTGTCATTGAAGAAACTTTTTAATCCACTAAGTGTTCAGAAATCATAAAACAAGGCTTGACTAAACTGATATATTAAAAAGTTATGGTAACTTAGAGATATAGCATTATCGACAAGCGCTTTTTTTTCTGAAAACACGGTGAATCATGTATACTATCACATAAAATAAATAATCTAGGTTGCCAGTGACTTTTGTGAAAATGTTGTACAAACCCCGTTTCAAATTTCTTCCTAAACTAATCTGTAAGAATAATTTCAGTAAGTGCACTTTTATATACGAAAATGTTAACTGTAATATTGTTATACGAGGGTAGTTCAATGTATCAGGTAAAACAGCAAGATATCGTGTCACCAGAATAAAATTAATACTATTTTGTTAAAACACATTCCTCCATATGGCATCTTGCCAATTGTGAAGAACACCTGCTGATTAGTTTGTGTTTGACAGCCATTTCAAATAATTAACTTCTATTAGTTTCGCTAGAATAGAAAACAGTTATTTTCGCGTGGAAAAACAATAACAGAAACAAGCAGAAACTTAAGAAATATTATGCGCAGTCTGATATATCAACTAAATTAATTCACAAATCGTTTAATAGTTTTCGTTTTGGTCGTACAAGTGTTCGCGATGCTGTGTTGTCTAGCAGGCCAAGAGATGCCCGTATACCAGACATGACAACAAAAGTGAATTGCGTTGACGGATTATCTACTGAAGATGCATTAGTTTGTGAAGACTCTAAAATTGTCGAATAGTTGAGCGCTTTCAATTTTGTCTAATGGTTGTGATATGAAAAAACATTCTACAAGATAGGTGTCGCGTTTGTAAACAGTAGACTAAAAATCTAATTGTTCAACGACTTCGAGATATCATTTAAAACAGTTGAAGTGTAATACATCAGAATTTTAGCGTCGATTTATTACTGTTGATGAGACTTGAGTCCATCACTATACTCCGGAAACCAAAACTCAATCGAAAAATCGGCAGGAGCTGGTTCAAGTGCACCTAAGAAGGCAACAGTGGCGCCACAGGCTGGTAAAGTCATGTCAACTGTTTCCTAAGATTACTACTGCATTATAACATGAAAGAGAACTTCAGCAGCTTATTTTAAGTTATAGAGATGCCTTTATGCTTTATTTGATCATAATTCTCGACCATAGACTAACATGGAAATACCACATACTGGAAAGGGTAAAGAAAGCGACGGCGATCTTTTGGATCAGACGCCGCACCTATGGGGTTACGTGCCAGCCTTAACCTGTGCAGCACTTGTTTGGTGGCCGCGTGCATTGAACCAAACAAACTACACCCACATCGATAAAGTACAACATATGGCATGTTTAAGAATCGAAAACGTCCTAAGAACCACACCTACTACAGTTATAGAGGTGTTGCTTGATCTGTCTCCCTTGTACCTTTTGGTGACAATGAGAGCTACATCCAGACTGCTTCAATCCAAGCGATGGCGTGGTGAGGACTACAGCTTGGGGCACATTTCAATCACTGACAGCTTACCGAGCTTATGCTGGGGACATGTGATCGTGTTACCCCAGTTAGAGTCTTCAACATTCTAGTTTCTGCAACAATCCTCGGCACGGTGAATTGGACTAATGATGCTCAGAAACTGCTCGATCGCCAGGACCTGATTAGGTTTACGGATGGGTCAAAGTCGAGCATCTCTGATGCAGCAGGTATACTTAGCAAATCTCCCGAAATGGAAGGGGCGCTATGCCTCTGTTTCATGCTGAAATGTATGCAATTTCGGCTTACACAGAAGAATGTATCAGTAGGGATTATCACCACCTACATCTCACTATTTTCACTAAAAGCCAAGGTGCCGTAAAGGCCCTATACAAAATCACCATATCTTGCAGATTGTTGTGGGGATCCTGATAGGAACATCAGGATCTAGCATATAGGAACATCACAGTAACTATTTGCCGAATTTCTGGCCATTAGGGAAATACAGGTAATGAAAAAGCAGATTTATTGGCTAGGGAAGGTACTTCTATGCAAACAGTTGCCCCTAATATTGGTTTAACTCACTCACTTATAAAATCCACCATTAACGCAGACCTGCTCTTAAGGTTCATACAATGGTATGATAAATAAACCTTTAAACAGCCTAAGGCTCTAATTTTAGGTCCAGTGTCTAAACAAACTTAGTTATTGCTTTCGCTAAGCAGAATAGAAATCCAAGCTTATGCTGGCTATAGATTCAAAACACACCTAACCACAATTGGAGTTCAACAGGATCCTCTCTATAGGAAGTGAAATGAAGATGAAGCATCATTTCATTTATTAGGCGATTGACTAGCTTTGGGTAATGTCCGACACTGTAATTTTGGGTCTCAATTCCCTGAACCCAATGAAATCCTAAATGCTCCTCCATCTAAGATATTAAGGTTTTTGAAAATCTCAGGACTTCAGGGATAACTCAACCCGAGCAGTTGATACAATGGGTCTCACAGGCTTGAGTGTTGGTTCGATAACTAGACCTACCTTACAACAACAACTACAACAACAGCAATTGATTTATGACACTTTTTTAAATTAATCAAATGTCAACTTATAATAAAAGATAGAAAACTATTGATCACTACATACACTTACAATACAAAAGGGTCAACCCACGCGGCATTCCATAGAAATATTATTACAGTTTTTCAGTAATTTAAATAGAAAGGGTAATCTGATTAATGATTTTCTAGCAACACTGCACTTTCTCCGAAAAGTGAAAAAAGTAAGTTTTTCATTGAAAGTTAATTATCCAATATTCTTGGATTCAATTAGGTACCTATTATATACGAGGGAGTGCCCAAAAAAACGGAACAGCGGTGCCGCTGTCGAGGCTTGCGTAGTACGTATTTCTCCCGCTAGGCGTGTATAGCGCAGCTCGTTTACAGTTTAGTGCCGTTCTTGTCGTCGACCTCGCGTGTACTGTTTGTCTGTAGTAATATTTTTCGCTGGTGCTGTTTTGTTCTCTCTCCTTTTTTTGTGATGACGAGTTTAAGCGAATACAGCGCGGCTGTGAAATTTGGCTTGCTGCTAGGTAAAAATGCCGCTGAAACGGTTTTGATGTTGAAATAACTTACAAAGATGACGCTATGGGAAAAACTCAAATGCATAAGTGGTTTTCTCGGTGGTGATATCTTAGGTAAAAACGCCGCTGAAACGATTTTGATGTTGAAAACAGCTTATAAAGATGATGCTATTGGAAAAAGTCAAGTGCGCAAGTAGTTTTCTCCGTGGTAGCTTGTCGAGTGATGGCAAACTCCGTTCTAGACGTCCATCAACTGCCCGAATAGACGAAAATGTTGAAAAAGTTCGTGAACTTGTGCTCAAAATCCGATGACAGACCACTGAGTAATTTTTAACAGAAATGGGACTGGTTTTTCTACGATGACAACGCACCTGCTCATACAGCAACCTCTATTACCCAGTTTTTGGAAAAAAAGCGGTATGGTTCCGTTGCCCCACGCATCTTACTCTCCTGATCTAGTTCCGGGTGGTTTTTATTATTTTTATGCATGAAGAGGGGTATGAAACAATTTAGGTTTAACAATATCTATGCAGTCAAGACAAAAACGAGGGAGAAGCTGTCAGCCATTACTAATGAGGAGTATAAACATGTTTCGAACAATGTAATCACCGATTGGGAAAATGTATCAAGTATAATGGAGAGTGCTTTGAAGGAGATTAGGTTATTTTGTAAATCAATTGAAATACATAGCTTTTAAAGAATAATTCCGGTTTCTTTTAGGTATGCCTTCGTATTATGTATGAATATTGGCAATTTAACTAAACTGCAATTAAGATACATTGTTAATATTATATATTTATAAAATCTTTTTACATAGTTTTTAGTATAAATCCTAATATGGGATGGATTTAGTTGCAATAGAATTAATAGAAGCTTTTATGTTATAATTTATTTTAATATGGGATTAAAGCTTTATTTAACTGTTACGACGTAAAGATAGGGAAAAGTTAATAAAAGTAACAGATCGTGCCTGAACTTGACGTCATAACAATGGGTGCACCAGCCAGATAGTGGGATGTCGGAGAGGGGTTGAGGTCAGCATAATGTAGTTCACCTAAATCTAAAGAAAACAGAAGGAAATTTGTGCACCAGTCGTTCGTAAGAAACACAGGATCAACACAAACCTGAACGACAGAATGTGTACCTTAATTACCTTACCTTAAAACTTACCATTAGAGCTCGTCCAGTAGCAAGAAGTTCTACCTAACTGAAGAGAAGAAAAGGAAAGTATGGTTGGTCCTTCAAAATCGGTGAGCAAAATAACAGATAACAACTATTTATTTCAACAACATGCGACAAATTCAATAACTCAATTGAACAACAAATATAACAAAGTGCAATATAATAAAAGTCATTTATATCCCCTTAAGAATGCGCACATCAAACAAATCGTTAGTTATGGTACCTTTTGGCATGTTTAAGGATAACACAAATATAGATCCCGCTGGAGCATTACTCAAATCAAAATTGAAATATAATTAAAGTAATTTACATTTCCTTAGGTATACGTACATCAACCAAATGGTTAATTACGGTGCCATTTGGCCGGTTTAAGGCTAACAGTTAACAAATGATTTCAAAATGTTACTTCGTCTTTAGCGAACGTAAGCTAGTTCAAAGTATGAACTTAAGAGTACGTAAATACATTACTGTGCTATACAACAGAAGATTAACCAACTGCTATAACGTAAACTGGCTGAAGGCGCCAAAAAAACAAGAGTTATATTTCTCGAGAAAGGTGACTGTATATAAGTCCGCTAGATATTAGATATTATATTAATAATTTACGAGACATTTCTAGATAGTGAAAAATTACAAAGTAAGTCTCAAGGGAATGATCTCTAAGATTAAAAAGGAATAATTTCGATAATTATTAAACGACGTTACCTTACATATAAATCTATAAATTAAATATTTGAAAATGAATAATAGTTAATTAAATAAATCGAAATAATATGACGGTGAACCATTTGCAAAACGCAAAGACGTATGTCTTGCCTTGTATATTACTTCTATATTGACATGTTGTAGAGCTAGCGTGCAGATAACTCAAATCGTTGCAGTCAAACGCTATGCGGCAGGTGAGAATTAGCGATTACGAGAGAGCGTCCTCTAAACTAATTTTGAAATACGGATTTACGTTTCAATTATTAATCGGTAAGCGAAGGTAATAACGGTATAATTAGGAAATATAAAAATTACGACCTTTCAACCAAGTGGTACGTAGCTCAACGGCAGTAGGTAAAGTACATCTTGATTGCCGGATATAGTAGCCTGTATCTTGGGATGCCGAACACTCCAGCGTTGAACCAATTATATTCAAAATGCAATTACGATTAGCTACTAAACACAAAGCGAATACCTACGCCACTCAGGATATGTCAGTTACACAAAGAACCCAAGAGTTAGCTCACAAATCAAGAATTAGGCTGAAAAATAAGTTGTTAACGTCGAAGAATGCGTATCTGTGGCACAAAACCGCTAGACAAAAGGTAGAAATAAGGTTTTAAAACATGAATGAATAACCGTGAAGTTCCAATAAAGAATTTAATTCAATAGAATACAAAAAATTGTGGCATCTGTTAGCAATGAAATTTAAAAACATGGTTTCCCAAAAATTATATTAGTAAACAATTACAGTTCACGCTATACTGAATACTATTTAGTAGCACAAAAGCATACGCAAGGATTGAAGGAAATTTACATACAAATATAACGCTTTAACTTTAAAATACAGATGTAATTAATCAAAGTTATACTCTAAAAATTCGTAAATCGTAAATACGAGGTACGTAAAGATATATTTTGTGTGCATTCGAGCCGAATAGACATGTTTCCGTGATTCTTTCCTAAGTAATTTATATTTGAACTAGCTATCAGTAAATACATTATTTTGCAACCTAATTTCGGCAATATGAGTAAATCTATAAGATCACAGTCTCAATCGCAAAACGATGATACCGGTATTCAGGAAATTGTAAAAAAAGTTGTCAGGAGCTTAATCGTTGATGCATCCTTTATAAATTTATTGGTAACAAAAGCGGTTGAATCAGTTAAACAAAGTGTGCATAATATGTTGAAAAATCAGACTGACAAAATTGATCAGCTAAGAATTTATACAGCGAAATTAGAACAAGAAAATCGGAAACTGCACGATGAAGTAGCACTCTCGCTGCTCTTGTATTAAAAGTTTTGGTCTCGCTGAAAAGAATAATGAGAATACTGATGAAGAAGTTTTAAATTTATTTAGCGATAAAATGAATTTAAGTACAGTAATAAATGACATTAAGATGAATAAATAGCCTATTATCGCAAGATACGCCACTATCGCAGTCCCCAAAAACTTCGCGGCCAGAAATCTTCAAGTTTACAAGTAGAAGAACACGGCAAGTAGCATTAGATAATAAAACTGTATTAAAATCAGCAAGAATTTCAATTTGTGAAGATCTTACCAGTATTAGAGCCAATATTTTTAAATGCGCCGTTCAAAGATTTGGACTTACAATGGTGCAATTTACGTGAAATCAAATGGCAGTAACAAAAATTAATAGTTAAAATGAGTGGGATTATTTGAACATTCGGGAAGGAACACAGTAGAAACCCTATTATTTTGATTTTGTGTGATTTTTTTAAACTTTTTCATTTTTCCTTTTTATTTCATTTTAGGTTATTTGAATTAATATTTTATTGATGAGATTTCGACTTTATTATCAAAATGTGAGAGGCCTTCGTATTAAGATAGATATGTTTCAACAAAATGTTCTGACTGAAAATCTAGATATCATTATTCTCACTAAAAGTAGTATAATAATAGTATTAGGGATAGTAAGTTATTTGATAACACCTGGACTGCTTTTAGGTGTAATAGAGATGGTGTTCAATCTGGAAAATCTAAATTGGGTGGTGGATTGGTAGCAATTCGAAACATATATCAGGCGGCATTGGTTGAAAGCTTTAATACAAAACCAATACAATCTGTACTGATTAAATTCCATGCAAATGGTAAATTATTTTTAATTAATTCGGTATATATAAAGCCATCAAACTCAATTCATATTTATAATGATTATTTTGAAATGATAGAGAAGTATACCCAAGATGTTATTAATCAAAATCTTATAATTTGTAGTCATTTTCATAATGCTGAAATTATTAGTCATAATTTTGATATGAGCTTAGAAAACAACATTTCTCGTAGAATTAAACAGTTTACAAACTTCTTTAATTTGAAATCACATAATTCTATTTTAAATGTAAACAATGGAACACTGGATGTTGTGCTAAATAATATATAAGGCGTACTTTTAACCCAAAATTATATTCCTTTAGTACCTATAGATGTGCATCATCCACCTCTTCAAATTAGTTTTATATGTCATACTAAAAGCAAATTTGGAGAGTCAAAAAACACTTCAAGCTTGCATTATAATTTTCAAAAAGCGGAGTTTTTACTGTTTTATAATTTACGGTAAGGATGCGATTGGTCAAATTTAGAAAAAATTTCGGATATTGATTTAATGGTTCATCAATTATAAGAATTTAGTCGTGTTGCAACCGCGTCCGAAAATCTTACAACTTGGTCGCTTATTTGTAAACACCCGGTATATAGTTCCGTGTTGTATCAATAAAATCCAGTTGGTAAAGTACCAATATTATTTGTGCGTCATAATTTGCTTTATAAATTTATAAATAATATAATCCCATTTTCAAAGAATTATGAAAAGTTTAAAATCCTAAGTTACATGTTATAAAAATTAGAACCATTTTGGTAAATAAACAAATATTAAAAATTCCCGCTTGAAGGCCAATTTAAAAATATACATGGACCGTTTTCACCGCCCCCCCCCTCCTTCAATTTCAAGGAGAAATACCTCACTTCTCGAGCACCGTTTAAGAAAGCAACAAGTATATAGTTTACTTGTAGTAGAGCGTGTCGTCAGGATAATTCGTATATAGTACCCAGATGTCGATTTAAGGGATTACGTAGTCTCCACTTAATCTGTTTCCGCCTATGGCGAATTTTTAGTAAAGGGTCGATTCCAACTTCCTGTTGATTGAAACCAAAAGTGTTAATTTTGAGTAGGTTGTATCATCGATACGATAATGGTACTATCCGAGACCGCCAGCTATATTCTCCAATATCTTCGAGAATACCGTAAGTTTCAGATCACCAAGTAAGTGATAAACTTTCCTTAATTTAACTTCCGTCAATGTCCGCCTCTATCTAAATCATTCCGGCTGGGACAAATCAAATAATCACGTAGAACTACCGGACGAATACGTAAAATCAAAATTTAATAGACTAATGTTTGTGACCGATTAATTGTTTATAATATTTAGGGTCGCTTAGGTAAACCTCTCTTGTTCAATTAGCATAGTTAATTTTAGGAAGACAAGGGCCCCTTGATTTAGCAGTAGTACTTATTCGCTCCCGTTAATTACCTGTAGGAGAACTTGTACTTTTCGTATTGTAAAATCTATATTTTATTGTTTACTATATTTAGAATCTTTATGCAAATCGTATTTTATTATATGTAGACACATGACGATAATTCTTTCAGAAATTACTTATCATTTCTCTAGCTTTTAATTTGTTAGGTAAGCCGTTGTAATTCTACCTGATTGAGAGTGAGACCCAGCGACGTGTATTGAAAATAATAATTTAATGTAAGTCAATTATAGGGTCATAATAAGTGAAAGCATTGGAGATCGGTCTCTTTATCTCCCTATTACCAATATCCATTAAATAGCATGAAAGGGTAAATTGGCGACCTTTTACGAGACTATCTTACCCTTGTTCGCGATTAATTATCGACTGTTGCAAACCTACGCAAAAAAATTCCTGAATTCTAACTTGCCGGAATTTCTCAAGATAGCAAAACCAACCCCGATTCCACTCTAGTCGACCGGAGCAAATCAATTAATTCAGGGAATTATCCCCCATACCTTCTACAGTGGTGTAGCACTAGCAAATCCCGTTATGATGTCTTGATAACTACGTACCAAAGACGTACTTTAAAGAAACTGTTTATCCACGGTGGTTTGATTCAAATATAATTAATATAATTAGAGTAAAGGGTTATATTCCTAAGCGCAGATGTAGGTCAGAATGTTATAATTATGAATTTAAAAGGCAAAGAAAGGAATTGAAATGTTTAACGCGTCGTAAGCACTTCGGAATATTTATCTATTATTGAAAATAATATATCACAGGCTAATTTAAATACATTTTGGAAGTTTAAGTCAAGAAGGTAAAACAGTAAGGAAAACAATCAGGTTTACAAGGATAATGTTTTAATCACAGATCGGAAACAAATTGCTGATTTGTTTACTATATACTTTAGTTCGGTGTATACTCCAATTTTGTAGTAAATTATAGTTTTGGGGCCCTGGATATATTTAATATTGAGTCGATATCATGAAATAATATTCTTGCAACAGGTAGAAAACTTAAACCCAAGAAATCGGCCGAACCAAACGGAAAAACCCCCTCATACAGTTAAAGTGTCTTTAGATAGCTTGCTATATGCTCTATTATTAATTTTTAATTTAATACTAAAATGTAAAGTATTTCCGCGAGAATGGAAAATTGCTACATTAATACAATTACATAAAACTGGAAGTAAATATAACATTGAAAATTACAGGCATATACCTATTTTATCTGCTCCTGTTAAGATTTTTAAGTTTATCATATTTGAGAAAATTTTTGCCCATGTCACAAACTCCATTTCTGATGTTCAACACGGATTTGTAAGAAATAGATCTACTGATACTAATTTAGGAATTTTCTGTGATGATACAACTAAATCTCTAGACAGTAAGGTATCAGTAGATGCGATATATAACAACTTTTCTAAAGTTTTGGTAAGGTAATCATAATATTTTACTAAATAAATGCTTAACATTTGGCTTTCATATTGAATTAGTACAATTATTTAATGCATATCTTAAAGAACGATATCAGAAGGTTTAGTTTTGAGTTTTTGAGTCTAGTCCAATATTAGTTACCCCAGGAGTCCTCCATGGTTCTTATTTAGGTCCTTTACTTTTTCTGTTGTTGATATATGATTTTCCCGATGTGGTACAGCACAGCCATAGACTTTTATATTCAGATGATTTTAAAGTGTATATAGAAATTTCATGTTTAATGGATACTGAGCCACTGCAACATGAAAAATGAAGCTTATCAATGGAGTTTAAGAAATAAATTATTATTCAATGTAAATAAATGCTACTACATGCCCTATTCCTTTAAAAAATTAAATGAATCTGTGCTGAATGATTATCAAATGGGCCAAAGAATACTCGAAAAAGGGCTAAAGTAAATGATCTTGGAGTAACTTTCTCTTCAAATTTTAGTTTTCAATATCTCTTCAGATAGTTATAGAACACTAGGATCCATAATTAGAAACTGTTTAGGCTTGCATTCAATAAAGTCAATACAAATGCTGTATAAAGCATTTGTTAGACCTAAGCTTGAATACACGTCTTTGATTTGGTGGCCTATTACTAACAATCAAAATCATCAGATTGAAACAATACAAAATAAGTCTTTGAAATATGTTTACTGTAAAAAATGCAATTATTATCCACTTTATATGACATATTTATTAATTAGAAGTGAATTTAGTATTGAAAAACTGGAAAAAAGGCGACGTAATTATTTAACTCACTTTGTGTATAAAATATTTAATAATACTATTAGCTGTCTCCCATTATTGTCAAAATTCTTTATATATATTCCTGCTAAACCAGTTAGACATTTTGATATTTTTAACATCCAACAGTATCGTACTTTATGTAGAAAGCAGTCATTAATAGTAGCTTGTAACGAATTAAACCGTACATCAGGTCAGTCGATTTTCGAAATCTTTTTCAACAATTTAGAATTGTAATTTAATTTTTTTTTCTTTTGTGCTCGTTAATTGTCTTTTTAGTTTTTAAGTTCTTAATTATAGTTCAATTTAAGTTATTTTCGCCATGTAATATATTTTGTTATAGACAAATTAAA
>JAHWXV010164648.1:0-17799 GCA_024586415.1 Phrixothrix hirtus
ACACACACACACACACACACACACACACACACACACACACACACACACACACACACACACACACACACACACACACCACACACACACTACACACATACACACAAACACACACAAACACGCACACACACATAGACTAATTTTCAAAAATATGATTTTCGTACTCAGGGGACCCGAAAAAAGTGTATTTCCACTAAACTTTCGACATCGAAAATGTTGGTCGAAAACAATACTTTCTCTTTTACCTATATTAAATATAGGTAAGAGAAAGTAAAAAGTATTAGATTTTAAGCTTTCAAATTTGCTTTTCTTGAAAATACTATTTTGCGACATTAACATTTTTCCCCTGTGCTCTTCATGTGATAAACAAATGGTTGTACAGTTTTACGGTATTTTAAAGGTACAGCAGTGGCATCACCAGTTTTGATATAAAACAAGGGATCATTTATTTGGAAACACTACCAAATTTAGTTGAATTTGCTTTACTTTTAAACACCCAAATAGTCGACTGCTTGTTGGTTTCAGCTTCTTAGGGGTATATCCAATTGTAATTACCACTGTGGATGCTGTATACCAAATTTGATGTAACTGAGTTGAACCATTTAAGTGTTTCTAGCCTGTTTTTGAGCCTCAGTCATATTATGGGTAATTCATCGTGAACATAATCTTTTTACACTCAAGTGCTCATGTAAAATTTGATTTATTTGTTTCATATCCATGCCTAAGAATGACTGAATTTTCCTATACATGACGATTTGCATTTATCATTTCTCGTACGGCATCAATGTATCCTACGGTTTTTGGTGCCGTTGGTCGACTGTCACAAACTTCATCACTAAGGTTACTATAACCGGATTTAAATTCTTGATACCATCGAAAAGCAGTTGTTATGGATGGTGCCTTATTACCAAAAGCAGTTTTTAGATCATCGATACATTCCTTTTCACTTTTTTCAATCGATAATAAAACAAACTCGTTGCTCGAAAATATTCAATGATTTAAATCCATGTTTTTTGCGTTTAATTTAATTAAAAATTATTCTGTAATAGAACGGCATTATATAAACCCTTTTTATTACAGCTATTTGACAGTAGATATGTCAAGCTTTACGAATTTTGTATCCCAATTTCCCTACGAACCGCAGTGTTATCATATCCCGAAATTTAAGCAGTATCCCAGGTAGTAAGAAACACTTCAAAAGTGACACTTCCGCAAATATAATTAATCGGTAACATTGAAAGGTTTCTGATAGATTTATGTCACGTTATGGGCTGTACGGCTTTTTAGTGTGTGTATTAAAAATAACCACATATAGTAGTTATTTATTTGATTAAATAAAATAAAAATTTATTTGTTTATAGTACATCATTTTTTTAAAAATTATTTCGCTCTATTAACCTTCGGATGACCCTAGGGTATGTTGTTTTTAAATAAATCGCTAAATAGTATTTTAATCCTCCTGAATATTATTTTAGCTGACTATTCTGTTATTTGCATTAATTAACGCTCTTGGAAAATCGAATTTATCGCTTTGTAAAGCTTTTAAAATCACTTTGTCGGTTTGGGGACAAAAATGATCCCTCTTGGTCATTCGTGTTACTATACCAATTTTCATGTAGTTTATTATTGGTATTAATTTGAGTGCGCGGGCCAGTTGCGTCGCGTGTCATCATTTCTCTCCCGCCTGCACATGTATAAACTCGAATAACTAGCAGTAGGTATTGCGATCCCCAAGTGAGTGTTTGTCACTTTTTTTTATTTCTATATTTTGACTTCTATATGTATTTTGTTTGAAATTTTCGTTGATTTGAGATAGTAGGTCAATTATTAACTTTTAGAAAAATAGAGTTTATTTTAATACTCAACGTTTCGCACAACACAGTTGGCTTTATCAGCAGATTAAATGTTTGAAGAACGTATTCTTTTAGAAGTTGTTAAAGTAATTACTTTAACAACTTATAAAAGAATACGTTCTTCAACCATTTAATTTCCTGATGAAGCCAACTATGTTGTGCGAAACGTTGAGTATTAAAATAGACTCTATGAATGTTTGTAGTTCTGTTGTGATTTTGTGGTAGTGCAATATAACTAGAAGGCATTTTACTGAAATTGAATCAGAGGAGTTATTAAATGTGAATGATTTTAATGATATTGAAGATGAAATATTATCGGACAATGAAGATGGGTTATTATATCACAACTCAAATTCTGAATCTAAAAATAGTTCAACAGATACAGAACATGAGGATAATAGTAAAAATACATGTGTTACAATGTTGGAACGAGGCAGCACAATTTGGAAAGGAACTAAACCTCATAGCAGCTAGCGCGTAGCTTGAAACATATTGAATAAAAAGCCAGCTATAACTGATTACAGAAAAAATATTACTATACCAGCGGAGGCTTTCAAATTATTTATATCTGATGATATTCTAGAAATTGTTGTTCGAGAAACAAACAATTTTGGGTGACGACTGGAATCATGTGACTGCAGAAGAAATGAATGGTTTTATTGGATTGGTTCTTATTGCTGGTTGTTTCAAATCACGTTAAGAACCAATTTTAGAGTTATCGAATACGGAAAATCCTGCATTTCAAAAACCTATTTTTTGTGCTACAATGTCCTGAAATAGAATGAAGTCAATTTTTCGATTAATACGATTCGATGGTTTCGTAATTAGGCAAGAAAGGCGCCAGTCGGATAAATTAAGTGCAATTCGTGACATAAATAATATATTTGCTTTAAACTGTAAGAAATCTTATAATCCCTACCCACGAGTTTGCATTGATGAACAATTATTACCCTGTCGCGGTCAATGTCTATTCCAGGTCTATATGATGTCCAAACTCGACAAATACGGGATAAGGATGTGGATGCTTTGTGATTCAATAAACTCGTATTGCTGGAATTTACAAGTTTATACAGGCATGATGAATAACACACTAAAAAGGGAGCAAGGTGGGTGCAGGATACGGTATAACAGCAGACAATTTTTTTACTTCTTTACAACTTGCAAATGAATTGGTATTACAATCAAAGTCACTTACTGGAACTATCAGAAGAAATCGCAAAGAGGTTCCTAGAGAATTCGTTCCCAAGAAGAGTCGTACAGAACATTCAAGTGATATTTTTTACACAAAAGAAGAAATTTTAGTTTCTTATGTGCCAAAGAATAATAGAAGTGTTCTATTACTAAGAACGCAACATTCCGATCTAAGTATATCACATGAGGCAACCGCTTATAAACCGCAAGTAATTTTGGATTACAATCACAACAAAGGAGTCGTTGATTGTATTGATAAGATGGTCAATGAATATTCTTGCAATCAGAATACAAATCGTTGGCCGTTAGTATTTGCCACGCAGGATTTTACAACAACCCTTCGGTTTCTCGTGTTGTAGTAGAAAACGAAGCTTACTGCGGCTTATCTGAGTAGAATTTAATCGGAGCGGGGCGTAGGCGGCTTTGCTACGCTGGTTTTAGTTCTCTTCCACAACTCGCAGAGAGTACTTATAGGAAGGGAAAGAAATCATATACCTGTAAGGGCGCCAGTCACATGTACCTTCCTATCTCGTACGTATACCTCACATGATAAGATGAACGACGGCTTCTGGGTCCTGGTTCTGCTTTAACCTAAAGAAAACCTAGGTTTTTGGAACAAGAAATGAAGCACAGCTTAAGTACAACAAAACATTCGTTATTACCGCGAGCGAGTTCGGCAATAAATAACAACAAACAAAAAAAATAATAACAAAGATTGTTAAAACTACGTTTTAAATTTTTATCCCTTTCGGAACACCAAAATGACAAACTAGGTTATTGACTTTTGCCTTACCAGGATCTAGGCCACCCGATATTTATAAGTGATAAGAAATTTATGTTATAATTAACATTCCCAAAAATAAAATACTCTTGAATAGTCGAAAGCAAAACATAAACTATTTCTCTTCGTTAACGCTTAACAAAGAAAAAATTAATTTTTACAAAACAAAATTGGTAGTCAAAATTACAGTAAACAAACTGATAGCGTTAGGTAGACAATATGTAACATCAAATACGTTAGAGAATAAGAAACAGTTGCTATTTGCTATCGATCTTCTAACATTATAACTTGACAGGTGCTATAAGACGCAAATTTCAAATATCATATATTGTAGCTAAACACAATAAAGTGAAATATTTAAAAAAAGTAATTTAAAATATAGCTTAAATAAATTCTGTACCGTTTAATTTTATTAAAATATTCAAATATTAATTGCAAAAACAATAACTGAACTTTTCGTCGTTTAAATTTTCATTTGCATAAGACATTTTTAACGTCACACCTTGTATATAAAACTTACTAAAAATCTAGACAATTTTACGATAAATTCTATTTTATCATTTGTGCTGACAAAACTTAAACAAAACAATTTGCTTTAATTGAACAAACTACTTTAAACATTTACTTTAACTTTGATTCAATTTTTATCGACGAAAACATAAATTTAAAAGGTAGCGACAAATACTATTTGATCGATTTTATTCAAAGTGAAATTTTATAATTACAATTGCTTCTTATGGCGCGCAATTTATTATAATTGAGCTAATGAATTTTTCATTTCCTAAGTAAATGATTTAGCATTACGTTATTTTTAAAATACAAAGGGCATCAATTGGTATCATGCTTTTCTGTTATCGCAAATAGTTGAAGTTCTAGCTTTCATCAACATGTGCGGATTGAGATGTATGATAGCTAGCAAAGACGAAACTAACCTCGGCTCCGTGTGATAGAACGACGTCGACGACACCAATCTGAGTTGCTTGCCAGATGTAGCTCTTTACTATAAAGGTCAACGATTTCACTGCACTTTGACTAATTTATCCAAATACATTCGCTAAGACTGATTTGTTTTGCTAATTAAATTTTCCCAATAAGGAAGTGTCAGATGATCATAAATAGTACTTCCTTCTAATTTTTATGAATTCGGAACAATCATGTTTATTAAGTTCAACCGGTACTTGTTGCTATAATTAATGATGGAAATTAATTAAGATATAAACAAATTGAGACAATCTTACCCGTGATAACGTAACGGTACAATATAACCAAAAGAAAATGAACTAAGAAACAATGTAACACACCATGATTAGAAATTTAGTGCGGAGCCTTAGACGACGTTCTACTACGAACGGCCTTCTAATACTGGCATTCAAACTTATATCGCCTTCGCGGCGGCTTTATCTACAAAATACAGGGACGCACTTAGTAGAAATGTTACATTTAATATTTTTATTTTACAACTAATTTTATGGATTTTACAAAAAATACCTAACAATTCAAATGCGTAAATTAATTAATTCAATTTGACCACTTGAAATTCTATAAAATTACCAATGATTAAAAATGAACGTTACATATTGTTCTTCAATTTCATTTATATAGCAGCAATAAATGCATTTACTTTATACGTAGAAAAATATAAGAACTATGAAAATCCAATCATTTCATAGAAAACTCTTTCTACAAAATCTGGGAATGGAAATGGCTGCTCCTCTAAATCAAGACCGCGTAAAGGATTACGTCGACATATTCAAAGGGCAATAAATATGGTACTCGAAGCTGATGAAGAAGTACATGATAGGAATATGATTCATAATAAAGGTGGACCTAAACGCGGGCGCTGTAAAATTTGTACTCGTTCATCAGACAGAAGAATTTCTACGAAATGTGATAACTGCAATTATTTTATATGTGTACAGCATTCAAATATAAAAAAGACATAGTATGCAATAGTTGTGATAATATGATTTAGCCAATACAAATAAAATATGTCAAAGTTAAATATTGTTTTACAGTTTTATAATTTAAGTGTCTAGCAACCTTTATTTACTTTAGTTTTTTGATTTTATTTCATTTAAAGTGAAAGTTCTTTATTAAATGTGCATTGCGTATGTTAATAAATCATTTAAATTCATAAGAAGCTTTCTTTAATGTGAAATACGACGGGAGTCAATACTAACCTCTCTTGGTCATCCATGTCCCGAAACAATCTTGGTCATCCAAAGTCAAACAATTAAAAATTGAAACCAAATAGCTTCTTATTAGTCTGAAATAACTATTTATTTATCACCAATAAAACGTAATAAGGAAAAGGCGAAGGTACATCTCATTCGCTCGCCGTGGACACCGGCCGCACTTTTTCTTAGCGTTTTCTGGAAAGATTGTTTATATTAATAATTTATCATCTAATATATATGACGATATACAAGGAGAGTATATAGCCACAAAAGATGTGTTACAAATTACTTCTACCTTTAAGTATAATTTGACCGTACAATACGATCCAAGTTAACTCTTCCTTCGTATATTTATAAAGTAATCTCATTAGTGTAACAACTTTTAAATTAGATACTTGCTACTAAAAATGTTTCCACTTGTTCCACTCGCTTCTATTTATATTTTTAAAATAAAATGAATTTTAGAAATTTTAACGATTCCGCGATATACAGCTAAATTACAGCGGTTTTGTTTTAAATTTTGGGCTACATTTTCGTTTAAATGTTAAAACTTGGTGTTTATAGTTATGGCGAGGCACAATCGTATTTATAACAACTATAAATTATAGATAATCATTGAGGGTATACAGGTAAATAGGGGGAAATAACTAATTACATGTGTATATTTAGATTGAAATGGGTAAAATTGGAATTAAAATAACGAGCGCTTACTTTCGAAGGCTTTTAAATGGGGAATCTAATTAAACAGAAGAAGAACGGTTCCAAATACCACGATTAGCTCAACCTAAAGGGAGTGGTTCGCGTTTTTAACGTGTACCTGTTCGGTAATCTGGATCTTCCTATGTATCCCTAAATTGATAGGTAGTCTTTAGGATAAAAGATAATGTCTTAAGTACGGAGAGCGTCACCAAATCTGTCAGAATCAAATGGGGTCGCATTTTACACAGTTGAAAAATGATTTGTAACTCTCGGAACGGTAAATGTACGTACAGGTCGATGTGATTTCGAAACGGAATATAGGATACCTAATAATCCTAGTTCATACCTTAGATATAGTTATAATCGTCTGGATGCCAGTTAATTTATCAAAGTAGTTTGCAAATGGCAGTACTTACTTTAGTGGCGTGCAGCCTTCTCAGGATATCGTCATTTACATCGTTTACATCTTCTAAATTTCTAAAATAGATCATATAGGAAATAATTCATATTCAGGGTGATCTAAGCATTCTTTAGGTTGTTTAATAAAATCTGTTTTTCTTAAAAATCATTCTTCAAACTGAGAAGCTGGACTAGCGAATGCTTGTGTAACCCATTCAAGAATAATCTTAAGACAATCAGCTAGAAAATCACATAGATTCGTATTTCTATATAACAAAGTCGCTAAATACTGAAGAATATCGCTATAGAGAAATTTCGCTAGTGAAATAACACCTTTTACTGCATTGCTTTATTTTTTAATACAACGTATATTTATGTTTAAGAAGTTTCTGTAATCAAATTTCAGCATTGAGTCATATAGAAGCAGGTTTTGAGAAAAAGTTAAAAACTGGAGTCGTTTTTGTTGATTTAGATTCTGCCTATACTGTTTGGAAGGACGACCTAATTCATAAACCTTACAATGCAATATCGTGTGGTAGAATGCTTAAATTACTATAAAATATGATTTCTGATCGAATGTTTAGAGTATTTATGGGAGATAAAAGCAATAAGTTTAGAAAATTAAACAATGATCTCCCATAAGGTTCTGTGTTGGTGCCAATTCTTTTCAATTTGTACATAAGTGATATACCTATAACAAAAGGACGTAAATTTATTTATGCAGATGACATAGCTTTATCCGCACAAAATCTAAATTACAATGATATTGAAATGGACCTTAACGAAGATTTGAAAGTTCTATATGGATATTTCAAGAAATGGCGTCTTTAACATAGTACCAAAAAAACTGTAGTTACTTGTTTTCATTTAAAATGAGTGATAATTTGATAGAACATAAATTTAGTTCAACACATCTTGGTGTTACCTTGGATTGTTCATTAACTTATAATCAACATCGAAAAATTAAAACAAAAATTGAAAACACGTAACAACATAATACAAAAATTAGCTGGAACAAGCTGGGGGGCGAATGTAGAAACACTACGTAGTGCTGATTTGCATTAGTTTATTCTACTGCAGAATATTGCTGTCCAGTATGGATGAATTCAGCTCATTTAGGAGAAATTGATGCTCAGTTAAATACAACTATGAGGATTATTTCTGGAACACTCAAATCAACACCTACTCCTTGGTTGCCAGTTCTGTACAACATTGTTCCTCCACATATAAATCGAAAGGCTACTATTGGAAGAGAATGGGACTAATGTATCAAGTCACCAGATAGGTATCTTATTTCGATTGATCTGCAGCATCAACCAATTAAAAGATTGAAATCACGTAAACCTAATTGGTGTGAAAACTACTTATTAGAAGTTTTTTCACAAAACAAGTCTTGGAAACAAGAATGGACTTCAACTGACGTTTTTAACCAAAAATTAATAAAAGACCTTAGTAAAATTGTACCCGGATTTGATCTACCAAGAAAAAATTGGTGTCAATTAAATCGGATTAGAACAGGTCACGACCAGGTTAATTCTATGTTATACCGCTGGAATGCAGTACATAGTCCAGAATGTCATTACAAAAAGGGAATTGAAACAGTAGATTATATTGTAAACGATTGACCTTTTACTAAGTTTGATTACGGATTTATTGGTATCCATAACCTTATACCAGGGTCCATTAACTGGCTACATAATATAAAAACTTATGATTTCATCTAGTAAGGTTATTTTTTCCAGTTTGTTTCCCTTACTCTTGCACCAAATGCGGATGAATATTCTATTATTATTATTATTAACCTTGTAATTATACTTAAATTGTTTATTCATACGAATATATATATATTTACATATGTGTAAAAATAAGACCTAGTAAATTAATTACATATATGTACTGTGGTAAATACAACCACATACATAAGGATAAAGACAAATTTAGAATATCAAACCAAATTTCAAATTAAACAATTGTATATAAATGTTAGTTTAAGCAATAGTTTGAATACTAAGTTGGTAAACCCATTAAGATAAAATATATGGACACTTGCATTAACTAATGGTAATAATTTAACTTAATTTTATGCAAAATAATTATGGAAATAGTGATCACCAGAAGCTGTAGAATATTATAGGAGTATTGGTCATCCATTTCATTGAAATTTTGTACAAAATGTTGAAAATATTAAAATCATGGTCACAAACCATTTTAGAGTCTGATTAATTTGGTACCAAGGTTTTTCAAAAAATTGTAAAAGTATTCATTGAGGCTCTGCAGAAAGAATGTGGCATTAATTTGGTATAACAATATGTCCTCAAAGTCCAATTTAACCATATATTAAAGATGTTATGTCCAATTAAAGATTGAAAAATTTTTAAAATATTGTAAAGTCGACAGTTTCTTCCAATTTTCTGCTTGAATCTTCATTAGCAGTTAGTTGAATTTTGAACATTGCAAGTGCAGGTTGTGCAGTTCATTATAAGTAATAATTATATTGATCCAAGCTGATCAAAGTACGAAGTGATAACCCGAAACAAGTTGTTTCGACAAACAAAGAATTTAAATTAAAATAAAATTGAATTTTATTATAAAAATATAAAGAAGAAATTGAGGAGAATGAGAATAATTATAGTTCAAAATATATTACATAAAGAAAATTTTACGTGTTCATAATTTACACAAGATTTGTACCAGCTGAAAAAAAATCGTTTAAAATTATTTGAACAAATTTTAGTTGATTTTAAAACTCAACATTATAATTATAATTGGAATTAAGAAAGAAATGTATAGTTTAATTTTATCAACTTTATTTCAAAATACTTACATTTCTATAATAAAAGTACACGACGTCCATCTTGCATAAATAAAATACAAAGCAATAAATAACAATAACTAGTTCCAAAGGATTTTGTACATTATTATCAAAAATATCATCACTCAACAGTCGAGAAGTGTTTATGACTGTTAACACAACGTTTTATAAACAATGTTTAATTATATTTTAGCATTTATTTCAACAAGGCCGAAGATCATATCACCACTGTTACAAGTACGAGTGGAAGGATCTTTGACAACTCAAACAAGTACGTGAACATAGAAGTACCCAAAGTATAGGGTGAAAATTCACAAGACTACACTAAAGGTTAGTGAACTATAATTGTAAAAGTGGCGGACTACATTACCACAGTAAACGATTATTTAAAAATTTAAATTAAAACCTTTTAAAACAAACTGAAGTTATGAACTAAATTTCTTTGATTATTAGATAAAGTTAATTTTAAAGCATTGATAAAATAGTTGAATTGTTTTGTTTGATTTTCACATTTAGTTTTAAAAAGTTTAAGAAAGATTTCTTTCATTGTTTATTATGGAATTGACTGATTAACTAAATAACCTAACAAACATAAATTGAGTTGATGTTCATTTTAGAGATTTAACTTTTATTATTACAATTGATTTGAATTTAAATAAAAGGTTGTTAGTTTATAACCATGATTTTTAATTATAGCATTGTTTAAATTTATTATTTTTCTTTAAGAGATTGAAAGTTGATAATTTGTTTATTTTTTTATTTGTGTTATTGATTTAATCCTTTCATTTTATTATTGATATCGAGTTTGATATTAGGTAACGACATTTATCTTATAGCAAAGTGTAAGGTGGGTTCCAGCATATCCAGGATAGGTAGGCAATTATTCATTACTAGGGATTCGGAAACTCGTGTAGCTTAGGCAACCAAACATACGACGACAAATAAATTTGGTTAAACTTAATAAAGCAACAACGTAATACAACATAAATTTTAATATTGTTGGAACGGTCAGTGGAAAGGCCGATTTTCTACATATTTGGAACCCAAACGTGGGGCCTTTTAAATCAAGAAAATATAAAAATAATTTTAATATAGTGGGAGTTTAGTCGTTCAAAATAAGATTTACCACATATTTGTCTCAACAACGTGGGGCTTATAAAATCGAACGAAGCTTTACCACAGTACATATTACGTTTTTTTAAAAGAGTCTCTAATTTTTTTGTTGCACAGAATAATTAAAACACGTTCTTTTTCAAAATAGGCTTCACGCCTATTGAGAGTATTAAAAATGTTTCCGAGTACATTTTCGTAATATTGTAGTCCGCTAAGGATTGTTTGAAATGCTTTAATCATTTCTTCGTTGGATGGTTTTTTAGCGGGTTCTCCACAATCATCTTCTTCCAGGTCTTCGACAGTTTGACCGGTTTGGTTGTTGTTTAAGGTTTCTAAAATTTCTTCTTCGGTAGGATACTCAGTGCTAATTAGATCATCATCAACCTCGAGATAATCGCTTAACATAACATCGGCAGTAATTTTATTCAATTGACATAATACTCCCCACAATTGCTGTAGGTTGGAAAGTCGCAGTCCATCAGTTTCTTCCCATTCATCAGAATTTCGGCTGAATCCTGTTCCAAAAACAATTTCTTAATAGTCATCTCAGTTACTTCATAAGTCCACACTTTTGTTAACTTTGAAATGCATTGCCTTAAATCGATGATCTTGTCAGACATGTCTTCAATTTCATTATTCATCCTCATTAAAACTTTTTAACAATAATGAACTTGAAGGTTTTCGATTATTCTTTGATTCATTGGCTGTAGTTTCGAGGTTAATTCGGAGGGAAAGAAACAGCTCTGTATTATTTAGTTTTCCTGCGACTGTAGGATGTACTGGACAGTTATCCACAATTAAAGCGATTCTTTTATGTTGTCTCGTCATTTGATTATCTAGTTTGAGTAACCACTCTTCAAAAATTTGGCCAGTTATCCACGCTTTCTTGTTGAAATAGTAATCCACTTCAAGCGACTCGATCCCTTTGAAAACGTGAATTTTTACTTTTCCCGATTACTAGCGATTTAAGCTTTTCGCTTCCTGTCATGTTCGCTCCTAATAAGACGGCAATTCTTTCTTTGCTCTATTTTCCACTGAAGCATCTATTATTTTTGAAAACAAGGGTTCACTTAAAGAATAAGCCAGTTTCGTCTGTATTGCAAATGTTTCTTGCCTCGTGCTTTTCCAGAATTCTCTTCAATGTTCCATTCTTCCATTGATTACAGTCTTCTTCATTAATAGTCGCACATTCACCACAAATCACTTTTTCAGCAATGCCGTGCATTTTTTTAAAATTTATCCAGCCAGCCAATGCTTGCTTGTAAATTTGTAAATCCAAGCGACTGTGTAAATTTTAACGTTTTCCCCTTAATTAGTGGTCTTGAAATTGGCAAGTCCTTATTGCGAATTAAATGCACCCACTATAAAACTGCTTCGTTTAAATTGTCGTAAATGTAGGTTCTAGCACGTTTCGCTGAAGGTCTTGCATCATCGGCTGATTTAACAATTGATTCGCGATTTTTTAATATTGTTGATAAGCTACTCGCAGGAATTCCGAATTTTGCCGCAATGTATTTTTTTGTACTTTTATCAATTTCTTGCAGTACGTTAACTTTTTCACTAATGCTGAAACACTTTCGCCTTGACATATTTTGTAATGTGGATACACTAGAATTGTTCGCTCTACAATTTAAAGTTCAAAAAAAATTTGCAATGCAAGTTTTTAACTTTAAATGCTAGGTGTTCCTAGAACCTTAATTAGGAAATTCCTTTTAAAAATTAGGTAAACAATAAACGAATACATAAAAGAACCATTCAATGAAGGATTAAATCCTAATTGCTTTTCTTAGAACTTTCACTCAGGAATTCCGTTGCATTCAATAAAAGGATTTGCATAATTTTTAGGTGCTTAAAAGAAGAATTAGTACATTCTATTCTTAGAAGTTTTACTTAGAAATTCCTTTGCATTCAGTAAAGGGATTTGCTTTTTAAATACTACCCCTTTATGTATATGGAATTTACCAGAAAACTTTTAGTTTATCTTAAAAATTTCGTTATGTAGGAATTTAATTTCGTTATTTAGAAACGGTTTATTTGTAGTTTTGACTCAAACAGTAGTGAACATTGAAAAAGTTCGTTATATAGAGAAATTTCTTATATAGAAGTTCCTAATATGGAAGTTTGACTGTATATTGAAGTAAGCATAAATAAAAAAGTACAATTCAATTGTTAGTGTCAATGCGATATTTAATTATTTATTTAATTAATAAAGGCGTCCATTTGTGCTTAAATACTACAGAATTACTACTGTCTATTATCGATGCCAAATAAACAATTCACTTACAGTGTATGATATTAAACTTTAAACCGGCGGTGATTTTTTAAGGACAAGATAATTTGATATTTTGGCTCAATACATTGAGATTGCTTAAATAATATTCACAGCTGTTAAGTGTAATAACAATTATGCTTGAATTAAAATTAAGCATCTAGGGGTGGTTAGTACACTATAATATGCCTATTCCTTAATGAAATAAGTAGAAAACGTAGAAATCTCTGACCTTTATTTTGTAACAGTTGAAGCCAGGTACGCGCGGGAGTCCTTTACAGATAGGAATGATGGACCAACGTCCCCTTCAAAAGTGCTGATAGCTCCTATCTTCGAATCCTCTAAAACGAGTATACCGGCTGCGGCCTCCGCAAGTCAAATTTCCAAAACACAACAAGGCGTTCCACAATACTGCTACCCACAACTATATCTACGCTCTTAGAAAAACGAGCACTTTCCTTCACGAGCTTTCTACTACTACTTAACTTTAACTTCTACTCTTGTTCCAACCTTTCATGGAGCCTACGTGACCCAAGGCACTAAGCATCATTGTTTTTATCAGGAATTCTTATAACGATTGCGTCAGCGGTTTATATTGTTATACTTTGTAATATAAATATGGATTCAATTATAAAATACAGGGAGCATATGGAAAGTTAGCACTTTAAACAATTCAAAGAGAAGGGAAAATTAACGTCATCCTATAAGGTGTATAAAGCTGTATAACTCTATTACATTGTAATGTGTATATGCACGCTTGAAGGTACACTGAAATAAGTAGCCACCTTTTTTATAGCGCGTCACGTGTTTTATTGAAGTAAGACAAAGTACAATCCAGTTCTTTTTCTTGTACACTTCGTAGTAAAATTTCATTACATTGTAATATAACTAAATTTTTAGAAAAGTCAAAACCAAGCTTTTATTATTTTTCCACGCATACCTTAATTTATCACTTATGCATTCATTATGTCGGCACCTGACGATTATTTCTCAACAGAAATATAATGTTAATCCCTATTGATGTATGTATATACTATACTAAACGCTAAAATATACCTTATTAATTTTTTAACTTTCTCGACTAGTAGTTAACCTATTCTTTATAAAACATTACTCAATATTTTTATTGGCTAAATGCTTTGGGCTGTACCTAGAACTACTTCATTTATGAATTAAGACTTTCAAAATTGCGTTATTTCTGGTGGCATACTGATTTTAAGCTAAAATAAAGATATTCAGAAGGATTTTGCTTAACATCTAATAGGAGTCATCTAATAGGAGTCGAATAAATATTGTATTTACTGAATAAAGATAAATTATTTAGGTTTCGGAATATTTATAACCGGGTGCGTCACTGCAGGGTAAATACAGCAATAAGTTCGATGTCCCGATTTTGTTGTCATATGGCTGGAGCCAATAAATATAATCTACCTTCAGTTAGAATTAATAATTAATATATATTAAAAATTATAGGTATATGTACATGTATAATTATTAATGTCAATATTATTCTTAATGCCAATACCTAAATAATATATGTGGTTATGTAAAGAAGGGTATAATATATTAGACATATTTAAATTAAATGATTACAATATTACGCGATTTATCCATTATCTAGAGTAAAATTGAAATAAAATTTAAAGCATGTATACATAATATATTGAATTGACGTAGGTTTTTATGTAAGTTAAGTTTTAGTTTTGTAGATTTATTAAAAAACATAATTTTATTATTAACTTTATTACAATGTTTTATAACGAAGTTTACTAACTTAATTAAGACTTGTTATAAACTTACTCTGATCTATAATAAAAGGTGTAGTAAAAAAATCCATTATTTTTCCAATAGATGGCTTTAATAATCTGTATCTCCCGTTGTATAAGTGCAATCGGCTTACGCTAGATGGCATCAGAAAGATAAGATTTGGTATTAAAAAAACTTTTCAAATAGTTTTGGATTACTTGACTCAGTATTGTTTGAGCGCGCGTCAAAAAGGGCACCAGCAAAGAGAAAATACGCCATATTTTACAGTTTTTCTTCGATAAAGACGAAAACGCAAGCCAGGCGGTTGAAAATGTGAATAGTGTTTATGGTCCTGATACTGTAACAGCCAATCACGCGAAATCTTGGTTTCGTCGATTTCGTTCCGGTAATTTTGATGTCAAAGATGCACCACGCTCTGGAAAGCCAATTGTCGAAAATGTTGATAAAATAATGGAAATCGTCGAGCCTGACCGTCATGTAAGCACTATTTTGATTACCTAGGACCTAGAGATTGCACAAAAACCGTTTGGAACCACTTGAATAAGGCTCGATACAAAAAAAAGCTCGATGTATGCGTGCCACACGAGCTAACGCAAACAAACCTCATGGATTGAATTTATATCTGCGAATCGCTGCTGAATCGCAACAAAATTGACCAATTTCTGAAGCGGATGGTGACTGGTGATGAAAAGTGGGTCACTTACGACAACGTCAAGCGAAAACTGTTGTGGTCGAATCGCGGCGAGCCGGCGCAAACGGTGGCCAAGTCAGGATTGACGGTCAGGAAGGTTTTGCTGTGTGTTTGGTGGGATTGGCAGGAAATCATTTACTAGAAAGGGTTCACCTACGGCCAAACTCTTAATTTGAACCTGTACTGTCAATAATGAGACCGTTTGAAGGAAGAAATCGCCCAGAAGCGGCCAACAGGACAGGAATTGTGTTCCATCAGGACTACTCCAGGCCACACACATCGCTAGTGACTCGCCAGAAGCCCTGGGAGTTTGGTTAGAAGGTTTTCATGCATCCATCTTATAGTCCAGACCTGGAAGCAAGTGATTATCGCCTGTTACTGTCTATGGCGAATGATTTTGCTGGTGAAAAATTCGCCTCAAGAGAAGCTTATGAAAATCGACTGTCCCAGTTTTTGCCAATAGGGACAAGGGTTTCTATGAGAGAAGCATAATGGAATTATCTTCGAAATGGCAACAAGTTATCGAAGAAATGTGTACATATTTGACCTAAATTGGATCATTATAACTATGCTAAATAAAACCTTCAATTTCATGCAAAAATAATGGATTCCTTTTTACTACGCCTTTTATAATGACCTGCAAGTATGACTATTCCAACCTGAACTAAACTTAATTAATATCTCTATTTATAACATATGAAGTGCTCAACTATCAAAGATAACATGATGTCTATTAATCGCTTTGGGTATCACGTAACTCCTCCATCCTAGAATAGCCTTCTCCTGTCAAAGAAAGAGAAAACATATAAAGGACGAGATGCTCTATCCCCTCATGCTATAACCCAGCGATTTACATTCATTGGGTTGTCGAAGTGGACACTAAACCAAACAAGTGGTGAATTTTTAAACTTCGTAGTTATTCGTTTTGACGCTACAATTATCAATTTTAAGTGCCATATTTTATATAATTGCATTTTTAGTAAATTTTTAGGAACAATTGGTGAAATAAAATACATCATTAATTTGTTAATTCATTCTTTAGATATTTATGAAATCCTATAGTTGAGTTTATAATGTGTTTTCAACCACTACTATAATTACACTGAGAACACTTAATTGGTTTCTTTCCAGTATGAATACGCAAATTTATTTTCTAATTAGTTTTCTGAATGTTACTATAATTTTGTAATGTAATTTTCTTGTCGATTATTTTTTTTAAAATAGCTGATTTGCTGAAATAAACAAGTAATGATTGTATGAAAGTAAAATCAAGAAAGAATTAACTTTTCAATTATGACCATCACATTCATGTACCTTAAAAATTAACATATACTTGATAATCATATTTGCAATTTTTTTAAAATGAATTTCAATTCTGTTTTGAAGCACTTATGAACACAATCAACTAACTTAATCACTTTGTAATTTTTGATTACTGCACCATCTACACTCTCTACTGTATAAAAATAGGTTTTATTAACCACAAGTTCGAAATTAATTAACACTTCTGTACCGTTTCCACATACATATCTATATTTTGTTCTACACACACTTGTATAAGATGACCACTAAATATTTCTATGTATTTAGTTATATTTTTTGTATATGTTGTAACGACCATAAAGTTAATGTGTATATGTAATTCTTATATACACCAATCGTAGCCCTTTTTGATGGTATGAAGTCGGTATACAAATGCCTTAGGTAGTTTTCAGAAGGAGAAGGGTCCAGAAATTAAATTAGCAGGCAAGGTGTACGTTATATGTATCAGGTCCGAAACGTTCGGGATGAATATGATGGTCGGTGTAACTAAAACTAATTAATTAACTACATAAATCGAGATGCGGGTATGTACAGAGGTTGCTAATGAATAGAAGAGGTTTGGATTTAAACAAAGGGGAATTTCTGCATTCACTCATCAAGTTGTAACTTAATTTTTATACAGCATAATGTATAAATAACATTCTTTAATTACGAAGGTTACTTTAAATATTTTATTCTGGCCAGATTGTTTCAATTTAATATTCTTAAACATGTAATTTATATTGTA
>JAHWXV010164652.1:0-27157 GCA_024586415.1 Phrixothrix hirtus
ATGTCGGATTGTCAATTTTTGGTTTTTGGCCAATAACTCCGTCAAATCTCAACCGATTTTCAAAAACTAAGCACCAGTGTATTCTCAATAGAAAAGGCTTTAAAACGATGTGTTAGAAGTATAGTAGTTCCATTTAAAATTTTAATGTGGGGGTGGCTAGGGGAAACGGGGATGAACATATCAAGTTGAATGGAATGTCAAAAATCCTCACCCCAAGAACAAAAATCGATGGGTCTCGGTGAATTCTAATTTTTTTTTCGGTTTTGTAGTTACAGGGGGTCAAGTTTTGGTTGAAAGACCCTGTACATTGATTAACTGACTGAAAATCTTTGATTTAACATTCGACTAGTGAAAAATATAGTTTAAATTTTAGAGCGCACAAATGTTTTAAATTGCGAACACTTAAAAAGTTAATTTACTAGGTGTATGCTTGTGAATGGCAACCCAAATTATCAAATTGATTCGAGATTTACATAACTCCTTAGGATATTGGCTGTTTTGTTTGATAGCGAAATTATTCAACCTAAATACTTAACCAACTCTGTTGGTGATGTTGACCTTATTAGAGACTATTACTGGATTTTGACACTGGAATTCTTTGAGTCCAATGCATTGGAATTTCTGTGTATTCACGTTTGGAAGTTTTTGAAATTCTCTTTATTCCTAATTTTAGGAAACATTTACATAATAATTAAATCAGCCTTTAATTGTACAATTTATATCGCCCAAAACAAAACTCCCTTCGCCTTAATCACCATACCATGTTTCAACAATTTTTCCTTACTTTAATCTTGTAATAAGCTGTACTAAAGGTATTTTTAGAGCAGTTACGTCGAAGATGAAATTTCATAGAAGCCTATATTTCTATTTCGGGCATATGTATCTTTTTGAACTAATTACTGTTACTTTTAGTGACAGTGATTCATCTCCGAAGTATAATGTAATACCTAGTAAATTTTAGATTAAATATGTATGTATCTTATAACATTTAAACAGTAATCTACATAGATTATAGGGTATTACAATACAACATCGGCCAGTGCCTTAAAACAAGTCGCGAAAAAGTTAAAAAAACGAAACCCGAAGGGTCGAGTCTTATTAATTTTTGAGACCTCTTGTACTAAGGCACTTAGCGATCATGTGTCGTACACTATTTTTTGTGCTGACGGCTATCGCCTAATTACGATAGTTTGATATCAAATCTTTACTCCGTTTCATAACAGTACTAGTACCATTATGAACCCTAACGTACTTGTTATATAGTATAATCGTAACGTTACCATGACAATCATAATAACTCGGGAAACATATCAGAAAGCGATTATCAACATCGCAAGTAAATGTACAAAAACAGGGCCGAAGCACGGAAAGTATAATCACAGTTTACATTATTGTATAATTTATAAACAAATGCTTTCTTATCGAGTTATTCGTGAAATTCGAACCATTTATATACATTTATCGCTTTTATATGTAATACTAAAAAACAAGAATCTAAATGATATAATTTTACAATGCTTTAAAATACTCTTGTTCTAAATTACTGAATAAAAGCATAATTTCTTAACAATTTATAACTGGGACCGTTCACCTACTTTTTGTAAAAATATAACATGTTAAAGCAGTCCTTCGTGGTCTTAAACAATTTATTGCTTTTCGTATGCCTCAAAAATTTAAATTTACGAATTTGGCGCCATTTCACCAGGAATACGACACTTGGTCAAGTGACGTCATCAGCCAGTAGCGCTCTATGGCGGTAGTTTGCTAGCCAGTAAATGGTAAAGATCTCGAAAATATGCTGTTGAAGTTTCTTTTTGTACAACACAAATAGCATGACACTTTAAAAAATGTATAGGTGGTGTTTCTTACCTTATTGTAAAAATAAATACACATTCAAAATCTTATATGTTATAAATATGATTGTAGATCCAACAGTAGCCAAGCGAACCTTTTTCCAATAACACGCAACATCAGTAGGAGCCACATTAATAATGCTAATACTTGCTTACAGCTTATGGATTGAAATAATTTTTATATGTACCATTATCCTTATCATATCAATTAAAATAAGTTACCACATAATGCTGAACAATTGTAACACTGAATATTTTCTACGATTTCATCGATTTCATTTACCATATATTAGTGTTAATTCGGTGTTCCGGGCATATCCCTGCTTTTACAATACAACTAATATCGTTTCATTTAATTTATACTTATCCTATAGCGTTATCACCATAGGACTTTCTTGATGATCTACAAAATAAATAATAATTACTTAAAATAAGTGGCTGGATCTTTAAAAACACTTTTACAGTATTTAACTAATTTGTTATAAGCAACGGTTTTCATTTATTTACGCTTGTGCCTTCGAGCCTCTGATTTCTTCTAGGTTGATCCGCGAATCATTTTTAATAAATTCTTCTAGCATAAAAATATCCACTCTGAACAAGTTGTTGGATGTAGCCTTCACATATCCTTTTTCCATTACTAAACGGCTTAATAAACAATTCCTGCACGATTACTAACGTTAAAGCTAGTTTTACAAAACTACTCAGTGGATCTGATTTGTATAACGTCGAATATGTTGCATATTGTGATGATACAAAATAGGTGTTTACGATAATTAAACCGCTTCACGCCGATCCAGTATTCCTTTTATATCTTTTATTAATAGTTTTTATGATACAACGGAGATAAATTTATACCGGTGTGGAACGGTTTTATTCTCGTAAACACCTATGAAGATCTAACTGGTGCGTTTTTATCTACTGGCTGGTGACATCACGACCAATAGCGTTACGTTATTGATACTGCCATTGAATTCGTAAATATTTAAAATGGGTCAAGTATTTTAAACAACTTTCTGATTATTTTTGCATGTTTTATTATTACAAACGAATTCCTGTGACGATTTACTTCCATTGTTACCAAAAAAGAAATCATTTTCCAATATATGAAAGTACCCAATTGTTAAAATTTTGAAAGCTAATAAAATTTGTTATTAAAATTTTAAAATTATTGCGTTTAAGCTTATGGTTACTTAATAAACAATAAATACTAGAAACTAGGAGGCACATTTAAGACATCTCTTTTTTGAGTATATCCTTAACGCTTGCTTTATCATAATAAGTTACACAAAATTCAAATTATTGTATGGTGGGTTAATAATCGTTACATTTTTATAAAAACATTTTTTATAAAAACTCTCAAAATTGCGGTTTATAACAATGCAATGACAAAATTTTAAACTACAAATCGAAATGATTCCATTGCACTGACTTATTACAAAACTAACAGACAGAGAAACTTAATACTTGAGTTTAATGCCCTATTTACTGTTTACTACATTTACATTGCATTATTCGTTCATTTTATTACCGCAAGCAAAGATATAAAGGTGCTTTGTATTAAGTTTAGACCATTTTAAGAAAAAATTAAGATATTCTGACAAAACTTTGTATTATTATTTTGGAGTCTTGCAAGTCAGCAAGAGCTTCCCTGAATAAGTAGAACTATTTCTGTAACACTCTATATTGTGAATTAAACTATAAATACATTACATTAAAGTAATTGATTAACTGCCCTGTTATAAATAAAGTAAGTAATTAACATTTATTCCTCAGGTCAACAGCAATGTCTATACGATATTCCGAATGATCCTTGTGAGGAGAATAATTTAGCCGAAGATTATCCCGGAGTTGTTACAGAAATAAATCTAGCAATTGCAGCATTAAAATTAGAAATGAAGCCCGAAATTACTCCAAACTTTGACATTGAAAATGCAAACCCTAAACATTTCCAATATGCGTGGACCCCTTGGGTTGAATAGTATTAATGGCACTTGTTAAGGTGGATTTATATTGGACAACTAGTTCGAGATATACTACAATGGACCATCAATTTAAGTTTTTGATTAAATTCTATGTTCAATATGTATAATTCTGTACTTTTTAAGCAAAAATGAATAGGTGTAATCAATAATAAAGTGTAATTTAAAACTACATAGTTTAACTATTTGACGGTCAATTTTTCAAGATTTTGGTTACATTTGCCCTATCGGTGGATCCGCTTGTTTGCGCCGAACTCAAAATGCTGCGAGTCCAGTCTTTTTCAATTTTGGAAGGCATTGCAGTAATCATCGTAATTTGTATTGAACATGGTGTGCTATATTTAATTAGGAGAATTTATTTGACGTCCAAAAACACCGATACCTTGAGCTGTGTGAAAATGTTTTGTTAGAACTTGTGAAAGTTTGGCGATGCCTTGTGTTTCCACTGATTGGATTGCCGTTTCTGTTCACGTTTTCAATGTGGCGATCAGGTCTCATTTCTTGTAAAAATTAGATCAAAAGCACCTTGTTCTACATTCTTGTATCGCTCAAGATACATCGTGCAGACTTGGTGTAACAGCAGATATACTCGGAAGTGAATAACGACACACATCCGATTCCAACAAATATGAAGTTTATAATGAATGAACCAGGAGGTTACATGCGACGACGCACACTGCGTGCGCAGCGCTATATATCATAAAGTTGACGATTTAAATAGGGAACCTTAGTTGCTAAACGAGTCTAGTATAACATAATAGCACTAATGATGTAAATGTAATTGTCTTTTCACTAAACAACGTAAGGATACCTTTTCTTTCTCTAATGTAAATCTAACCTAACATCTATCAAAAAATGTTTTGTTTAATAATTTAGTTTTAACTTATTTAAAATTTTGTATTATACAAATAATTGTTTTATTAAAGAATTAAAGAATTAATGAAACTCCTTCTATATCCAAAATTTCGCACCAATCAGCTTTATCACTATCAGAAATAAATAAAAATGACTTTATTATTGTTTTTGCTACACAAATTTGTTGCACTGATTAGAATGTTTGTCGCTAGGTCCAAGTGATGTTGGTTCAAACATGGATGAGGTTTCTTCAGGTAAGGATGTAAAATCGTAGATCGCGTATCAATGCGCTATTTGTTATGTTAAACATTCTACTGAGGTTGGAACTCCTCACGATTATCAAATGGTAGAAGTCATGGCAAGTGGCCGGAATAGTTCAAGTAAAATGAGCCAGGCGAATTTCCGCTTCACACTATCGCAACTTCGTTATTTGGCGACAGTTCAACAGCTGTATATATGTATACATTGCAAAATGTGCGAGTGCGTGATTTTTTTAGATATCTTACATCATTAGTAATACATATTTTATGTTTGATGTTCAGTTGTATCAAACTGTTCAAATGCATTGAGATACATTTCGTAAGCTTATTAAATGCATTTAATGCAATACTTTCTATTATTATTAGTTATAACACTTATTAAAGTTATATTACTATAGGCTTGAAGACTTTAATTGCAGTAACCATTTTCGTTTTGTAACATTTCCCGTCGAAATCTGTTAAAGTGTAAGAGTTACGTAAAAAATCGATTTGCAACAAATCGTATGTGCTTTTGCGATTATATTAAAATTCCGGTAGCTTATACAGATAAAATATTAATAAAGACGTTAAGAATACAAACAGGAGTGAATTATCTTAAGCTAATTCAATGTTTCTATTGTAAACCAACCTAAATGAATAAAACCTGTAAATAATTAGAATATAAGAATGACGATATATTAAGCAATAATAATCGAAATTTAAACCGTTGAGAAACAGCTCAAATTAAATAGGAATCGCTTCTACGGTACAAAATAAAAATAAAAACCATCAAAGAACCACTTTTAATTAATAAGAGAATATTAATTGAAATTGCGCAATATAACGTTATAAATAAATTGATAAACGAAGCACACAAGGCTGCACGTTTATCAATTAATGCAAGACTGAATATACAATTACCAATAGCGTTCGTAGAACAAAGAGCGAGACTTGACAATTCTGTACAAAAACACGCCACCTTTAAGCCGAAAGGGAGTTCGCTGTTTGAACTCGTACCGAGCAGTTCTTTGCATAGAATTGCACCAAGAATATATTGCATTAATATAATATAATAATAATATATTAAGCTTTACCTATAAGATTAAGCTGTATTTTGTTAAAGTTAAAAGTGCTTGATAATTATAAAGTACGTAAACCGCTTGCCGTAGAATTATTAAAATTCTAATATTAAAACCGTCGACGCAGTATTAAGCTGCGAAGACAGTTCAGTTACCCGAAAGAGTAATTATTCCTTGTATCGTCCGAATTCCATCGATTTTATATTCGAGACTGGAAGCGTTGCTTTATAGCAGTCCAACGCTAACTATTGGAGTAAACAAAGCGCCTACGTTTCGAGTTGATTTTGTTGCGGAAACAGGGATGCTGTTTTAATATTTATTAACGACGCCGTCAAGCATATTTGCGTTGCTAAGTAGCGGAAGACTGCTTGGCGATCGTCGCCCGTGATACCTTTTCCGCCGTCTGGCATCGGTCACGAGCGGAATGAGATATCTCAACCTGGACCACCAGATTCCTTGCGCGAAGGAATACGCTCGTATGCGACGTGATCCCTTGCGCGCCTCGAGGAATACTAAAATGAGCGAGCTTAGGCTGACAGGAGCACAACCCTGATTCACGGCTTACGAGTGTACTCTATTTTTATCAAACGCGACGCTGAGAGTCTGTCAAATTAATAGTAAACTTCATAAATACAAAGAATTCCTTTCGTGCATTGTATGTATTTATTAATATTTGCAAATATGTACAGATTGCCGTAGAATGTTCTTTTAAATTATTATTTTGCTTAGTATGAATAAATTATGTTTCGAAGGTTTTATTCATGTTATTATTAACACCGAGATTGCCCGTATTAATTCACTATAAATGAATCCAAGTGAAAATATCGTTTCGTATAAGAGGTTGAGATCATATCCGCTGGTCGCCTCACTTTAATGCAAAAGCTTATCTCTTTAGCACAACGAAACCCATCTACTACCAGAAAGCCTTAGGACTGCCAGTGACTTCTACCGTACCGTTCTGAACCTGCCCACTCCGATGAGATACCTCGGCTGCTAAAATATAAACTAGTTTTTTTTATTGAACGTGTGAACCGTAGCACCCACTTTGAACCGTTACAATTTTGGATTGCACATGACAGTTATTATCCTAAATTGAATAACTCGTAGGTACTATGCCTTGCTTAAAATCAAGTACCACTAATTAGTTTCTTATTTAATTAACAATTTTATTTTGAACGGTAACAATTATAAAATAAATAACGAATTAGATATATAGGATGTAACAAAGAACTAGTAGTAAATAATTAAACTCAAAACATTAACAATGTAAAAATTTCATCAAAATATAAAAATATCGCTACCAAAAGTTACATTGAAATTAAAAATAGAAGGCAAAAATTATTACATTAAATATATAAGCAGACATCAAAAGTTACATAGCTTTTGCACTAAATGTTCCTAGAAGTATATATTTCCCAACCGAAACATCAAAAGTTACTACTTTTAGTGTCACTAAAAATACAAAACTGCCCGAGGAATTTCGGTCATATTGAATATATATCTGCCATTTTGTAATCGCATTCCGTTGGAAAAATAGAAGGCAAAAATTACTACATTAAATACATAAGCAGACATCAAAAGTTACATAGATTTTGCACTAAAAGTTCCTAGAAGTATATATTTCCCAACCAAAACATCAAAAGTTACTACTATTGGTGTCACTAAAAATACAAAATTGCCCGAGGAATTTCCGTCATATTGAATATACCTGCCATTTTGTAATCGCATTCCATTGGAAACTCAGAGTACATTCAAATTTGACGCGCACTATTTATTTCTCAATTTAAATCTCGACACATTTAGTATATTATAAAATTATATTTTAGAAACACCCTGTATATATACGAGGGTCATTCGAAAAGTAAAGAACGTTTTTTCTATAGAAATTATTATTGGATATAATGAAACAAACCTTTGTCTTTAGATACAATTTGATACCTAAGCTACTTTTCTACATAGTCACCTTTAAAATTTAAGCACTTGTACCGTTTCACCAGTTTTTCTATACCGTCTGTATACTGAATTGCCGCCAAATTGTTTAATCACTAATTAATGACTTTTATAAGTTCATCATCACTTGCATAGCGATTTTCATCAAAAAGATTTTCAATTTGGGGAATAAGTGATAATCACTTAGCCTAAGTCCGGGCTGTATGGCGGATGTTCAAAGATTTCCCATTCAAACAGCTGAAGCAAGTCCTGTGTCAATCCAGCTGCATGCGGACGTGCATTATTGTGAAGGAGAATGATTCCGCTGGTCATCATTCTGCGCTGCTTGTTTTGAATCACTCGGCGGAGCCGGTGAAGCATCTGACAATAGGCCGCTGCATTTATGGTCTCACCTCTAGGCATGTAGTCGATAAGGAGGACACCCTTACGATCCCAAAACACTATAGCCATAATCTTACTGGTGCTTCTTGAGTGGAAACCGCTATGCAAGTGGTGATGAACTTAAAGGGGCCATTCATTAGTGGTTAAACAGCTTGGCGGCAATTGAGTATGCAGGCGGCATAGAAAAGCTGGTAAAACGGCACGATAAGTGCTTAGCTGTATACAATAGTATATTGTAAAACAAGTGTTGCAAGTTGACTATTTCGCACGGGTGTGAGTTTGAGCCACGAGATGTTCGGCGAGTGTGAAATATCCAATTCAGCACGTGTTATACACTGTATTTTTCCGCTGACCATCCATACTAGACCGGTTTTAAAATTTCGTAACAACTTATGTCAATTAAATTTGAATAAGCATCGCCGACTTTACTATACTACTATAGTAACCTACTATGTAAGCGTGTGAAATATATTTTACGCGACCACGTTATGTCCATTTCATAACAGTTTCGTTCATTTCACAACAGTTTCGTTGCTGTGCGAAATTTTTCGTAGTGGTCGTCGGAAAAAGCAGTTTAGGTATCAAATTGTATGTAAAATAAAGGTTTGTTTCATTATATCCAAAAATAATTTCTATAGATAAAAACGCAATTATTTCACGAATGACCCCCGTATAGAGAAGTGTGGAAGGGTCATTAACAGATGATTAAAAAGTAATTAATTGTGATCCCCGTCTACTAGTAATTACCATGCCAAAAATTTCATAACCCTTGTGAACGTTGTTAGAGTAAGTTTTTTGCATTTTTTGAAGGAAGTTTATTATTTAAAAATCTATGCTATGACCTATTTAAGTACTTACTGAGTACAATTGTGAAAGATTATTATTTAGGATACCTATGTCAACCATTCAAGTACTTACCGTACCCTACTCTACTTAGAGTTTGTGGTTGGTGTAAAAGTAAGTGGGATAATATAGTGACTTACATCCAATCCGTCTATATGTATAATAGCCGATACAAATTTAGATTACCTTTACGAGGCTATTAAAATTTTCAACAAGCAGCCTTTCTTCAAAGTCAAATATGTTTTTTTTTGGTTATTTTTACTTCCTTACTTTTCCTTGCTGACGATGTTCATCCTATGCCAAGGTGTAGCTTAGCACCATATCCTGACGGGCGAGTATGGTGACAAGTAAAATAGTCGAGATTTATCCTGATGCGTTTCGCAATTAGCATAATAGGTTCCTCGAGTCGCTTGTTCATAGCTTTGCGCCTTTCTATTGCTTTTCCTCTTCTCTACAACATATTTTTTAAATAAATTGAGTTATATCAATGAATGTATTTATCGTTTTCTATTTTTCGTAAAGAGGAGGGCGTAGTTTTCACTCTAGAAGCAAGTTGAAGGTGCTGAAAAAAATTACAATTTTATTTGAGATGAAGGCGATTATTTTAGCTTTCATTCCATTCAAATCGGTTTATTGCTTCTATGTGAACTGCCGAAATGGTCGCATACAGCTGCAACTTTGAGAGTGGTTTTTACCTCATAAAACTGTTTTAGGACAGATAACGAAATGCAGGCCTCTTATATTTTAGTTGTCTACAATATATCCAAATTTTATCAAAATCAGATTGGAATATCTGGGATACCTTCCTCATTGGTTACATGCGGTCGATGTGGTGGTGGTTCTTACGCCGATTTGTCTCAATCATTTAAAAAGAAACAGCGTGTGTTAATGTAAGAAATAATGACAACTGCTTCTGTTGGTCTATAATATTATCATGCTTAATTCTTATTTGCAGATGATCTGAAAGTAGTTTTAAAAATTTGTAGTCAAAAGGATTGCGACAAGATACAAAATGATATTAATACTGTACAAGAATGTTGCCTAAAAAATAAATTATCTCTGAATGCAAATTAATGTAAGGTGATGAAGTTGCAGAATCAGTGGCTTAGCCAATACTCTGAACGAACCTAATTTGCAAGCAATCATCTTCGAGTATTGTCTTCGGCCATCTTTATTCTGAATATAGCAATTTCTATACTATTATTAGTCACTTCCACTATATTAGTTTCCCGATTTGGACTCAAGTTTAGCTCACAACCCAAATCTGGTGGCGCCCTCTTATACCTTTATAATGACAATTTACTTTCAAGGTAATTTGTCATAGAAAAGCTTTAGTTCACGAAGGAGCCTTGCATCTCACTATCCATGCGGAAGCACACCTATCATCTTGAAACTTAACAGAAAACTATCCAGAGCTTAAATCAGGTTTTGACTGTGAGAACCTATTGGTCGCACTCTTCTTTCACAATTTTTATGATCATATCTGCGTAGAAACATTCGCCACTCGGCATTTTGGTAGATATGGTATGGTCCATAACGCCCAAGAAACGGCGAAATGAAATTTGATAACTGGTGAACCATTTCAATGACCTCTGATTAGCTTTATATCAAATGCCGTCTTTTTACTGAGGCCTAAACGGTACATCCATAAGAACGTGTGTAGTATTCATTCAAGTGGATGGCTGTGAACGACAGCGGGGGAATGTTGAAGTTGCAGATTCTCTAAGACTCATTTGCGTAAATATAGAGATACTGATTAATGTTGCAGCAGTAAATGCCAACTATAACCAATCGCAAACCAGTTGAATTAAACTTCTTCGGTACGTATCTAGTCTTTCAAACATATTTAATTTCTTAATGTTTAAATGCTTCATAATGGAGTTGAACAGTGAAATTGCAATGTTCGACACCCAATATGCTTAAATTATTAAATTAAATAACTAATCTAGATTGCATTATTTATTTATTTCATTATAAATGGTTTTTAATTTACTAGTTTTTATCTTTATAGAGACATTTTAATGGTGAACTTTTAATTAAAAAAAAACTTATATAAATGAGATTTTATTTAATTAGTTATAATATATAAGAGTGGTGCGGTAGAATGTCTATTAAAATGTCATAGTACAGCTCAGAAGAAGAAAAATTAGAAATTCACCTATCGGTTACATTTAAATAAAAAGAGAATTAGTTGTAGTAATTTGTTTATCAAATTGATATATGAATATATGAGGTAAACATTCGATTTCATACATATTCTTATTTTACTGAGAGTATGTATATCCGTACAAATTTTCCATGCCTTCCTTTAGTTTGTAAGGAGTTACTGTAACGATACTTTATGGCTCATATCAAATACGTAATGTCTCGAGTAACATCAGTACGAAATTGGGACCAGGATTGTATAACTAAGAAGAAATTATATTACACACGGTATTAAGATATTTACTCTTTATAGTTAGCTCGGCTGGTTTTGCAAAGGATTATAATATGCCAGCAGAACTAATAATTATATCCAAAGCTCTACTCATCTACGACTCAATTTGTAGTTAACTAGATGTCTTTATAAATACCATTAATTTATATTTAGTTTTAACCTATTTTATTGGCCGCAGGACTTCATATACCTTTATTTGAATTTTTTTTTATGTAAACTGTATATTTGTTATTGTTGTAAGGTGTGTATCTTTTAATTATGCCATATTTTGCACGTGTTTACTTTAATTATTGCAGCATTTATTTACTAGGTCTTTTCTAATTGATACTCTTATGATCGTAGCAATTTTGCATGCATAATATCTATATTTGTATTTATCTCTGATTTTAATTGCTTATTATATGCATATTTTATACCAATGATACTTCATTTGTTATTCTAAATATTAGTTTAATGAAACGGTACAAAAGCGTTAATATTCATTTATTAAACTTTGTATTTAAACTACTATTTTTATTTCTTCCTTTATCCTAGTTTCAAATCTAATAAATATTTACAATTATACAAATGAAATTCGGCGTCGTTCTACTCTACGCTAGAGAGCGTGTTTTAAAAACAACGGCAATCGTTCGATTTCTAATATCAATCGTGACTTTTCGCTGGTATGATCGCAACAGTAAAGTGTCGATTTTGAAGAAACTTTCGCAACAATATTTCGTCTTACAATTGTAAACATTTTACTTTCAGTTTTTGTGTTTGGCAAGATTACAAATATTTCAAGCGGCATTTTTAAGACTGTATTCGCACATCATGACACAAAACCCCACTTTTAGGAAGGCACGATTCTTTATTTGATTAATGTAAAATTCAACCAACAACTTAATTTGAAATCTCGCATTATATCAGTGTTTAAAGATATATGTACGCTGGTAGTGTTTGAAAGGGGGCAAACTAGTGACGTATTGCACGTAGCCTCTACATTCATTTAAATACAGTCAAAATTCCATATTACGGACTTCTATAGCAAATTTTTTTATATAATGAACTTTTACAATCTAAACTACTTTTTGAGTCAAAACTACACATAAAATCGTTTCTAAATAACAAAGTTAAATTTCTATATCACGAAATTTTTAAATAAACTAGAGGTTTTTTGGCAAATGTCATGTACATACGCACATCTTCAAAGGGGCGGTATTTAAAAATCAAATCCTTTTACTGAATGCAAAGAAATTTGTAAATGAAACTTCTAAAACTATATTGTATTAATCCTTCTTTTAAACATCTAAAAATTATGTAAATCCTTTTATTGGATGCAAAGGAATCTCTAAGTACAAGTTCTAAAAACAATTAGAATTCAATCCTTCATTGAAAGGTTCATTTATGTATTGGTTTATTATTTACTTAATTTTTAAAAGGAATTTCCTAATTAGGGATCTAGGAACACCTAGCATTTAAAGTTGAAAGCTTGCATTGCAAATTTTTATTTTTACTTCAGTTTGTAGAGCGAACAGTTCTAGTGTACCTACATTACGAAAACTGTCAAAGCATTGTTTAAGCAATAGTAAAAAAAGTTAAAGTGCTGCAGGAAATTGATAAAGGTGCAAAAAAGAAAGATCTTGCGGCAAAGTTCGTAATTCCTGCGAGTAGTTTATCAACAATACCAAAAAATCGCGAATCAATTTTGAAATCAACCGATGATGCAATACAATACCTTCAGCGAAACGTGCTAGAACCTGCGTTTACGAAGATTTAGATGAAGCAGATTTAAAGTGGGTGCATTTAATTCGCAATAAGAATTTTCCAATTTCGGGACCATTAATTAAGGAAAAGGCGTTAAGATTTGCACAATCGCTTGGATTTACAAATTTCCAAGCAAGCACTGGCTGACTGGATAAATTTACAGAAAGGCATGACATTGCTGAAAAAGTGATTTGTGGCGAAAGTGCGACTATTAATGAAGGAGACTCTAGTCAATGGAAGAAAGGAGCATTGAAAAGGATTCTAGAAAAGTACAAGGTAAGAAATATTTTTAACGTAGATGAAACTGGCTTATTCTTCAAGTGTACCCCTAATAGAACGCTTGCTTTCAAAAATGATAGATGCTTCGGTGGAAAGCAGAGCAAAGAAAGAATTACCGTCTTATTAGGAGCGAACATGACAGGAAGCGAAAAGCTTAAACCGCTAGTAATTGGTAAAAGTAAAAGTTGCTTGAAGTTGATTATTATTTTACCAAGAAAGCGTGGATAACTGGTCAAATTTTTGAAAGATGGTTATTAAAAATAGATAGGCAACTGACGAGGCAACATAGGAAAATCACTTTAATTGTGGATAAATTTCCAGCACGTCCTTCTTTAGTCGCAAGAAAACTTAGAAATACCGAGTTGTTTTTTCCCCTCCAAATGTAGCCTCTAAACTGCAGCCAATGGATCAAGGAATAATCGAAATCCTTAAATTCCATTATCGTAAGAGAATTTTAATGAGGATGATTAACGAAATTGAAGACAACATGTCTGACAAAATCATCGATTTAGGGAAATGCGTTTCAAAGTTAACAATAGTGTGGACTTATGAAGTAACTAAGATGACTACAAGAAATTGTTTTTCTAAAGCAGGATTTAAACGAAATTTCGATGAATGGGAAGAAACAAATGAATTGCCACTTTTCGACCTACATAAATCGTACCAATTGAATAAAATTACTCCAGATGTTATGTTAAGCAATTATCTCGAGATTGATGATGATTTAATTACCACTGAATATTCTACCGAAGAAAAAATGTTAGAAACCTTAAACAACAACCAAACCGGTCAAACTATCGAAGACGTGGAGGAAGACGATGGTGAAGAACCCGTTAAAAAACCATCCAACGAGGAAATGATTAAATCATTTCGAACTATCCATAGCGGATTGCAATATTAAGAAAATATACACGTAAACATTTTTAATGCTCTCAATAAGTGTGAAGCCTACTTTGAAGAAAGAACGTGTTTTAATTATTCTGTGCAACAAAAAATTACAGACTTTTTAAGAAACGTAGTATGTACATATATGTAATTAATTTACTAGGTTTAATTTTTATACATATGTATATGTAAAATACATAGATAGTTGTATATAAATATAAATTGTATTAAAAAATAAAGCAATGCAGTAAAAAGTGTCATTTCCCTATAACGAAATTTCTTTATAGTGAATTTGTTGTCAGGATTTAGCGACTTCGTTATATAGAAGTTCGACTGTACGTAATAGAAATTTTAAATAGTTTTTTAATTATCGCAATACATTTTTATGTACATAATTTATCTAATTTTGATTAAAACTAGAAATTCGTTTAGCTGCCTATTCAGGTTTCCAAAGTTTATACAAGGTATATAATAATGCTTTTATATTCATGCTTACAATTACTTTTGTTATTTTGTAATTCGTCTATTTACCCAACTCGTTATTGCCTCTCCTAAAACGACGTGAACAACAATTTCTACCGTTTTTATTATTGAATATTTGTGTTAATGACATAACCAAATAGCTTTTATTCATGTTTAAATAATTTGAATGTATTTTAAATTTTTAGTGTAAATACTACAATTTATTTATATTTATCTGCGTTTCTTTAGTTGTAATAAAAATACCTTTGTACTAGGGCCATGCTTAGTTATCGGGATACTTGTTAAACTTACCTTTTATTTTAGTTTCTCTAAGTAACCCACCATTACTTCTATACACTTGTTGATGCGGATAAACCACCTATGAAAAGTTTCAGACCACCCTTCTCATGGTATATGGATTATGGCATCCTCATAAACTGCAATTGCTTCTTAATCTGAAGAAAACCGACGTCCATGCAACTGTTTCTCAATATGCGGAAATAAGAAAAAGTCGCAGTAGACCTGCTTTTGAGACGGCGAAAAACTCAGGCCTTCCAGCCCCGGTGTGGGATACGCCTTATCGTGATACCATAACAAACAACCCAATCTTGTCTTTGTTCGTTTGACAAGACCAAGGTAGTCGTGTAATATTATTTGTGTTGGTACCGATCCAATACTTAAATTTGTCTTTATTTTACAATATGTTATTCATCGATTTTCTTTCGCTACATATTTTACAGCAGTGATGTTTTGTAGGCTAACCTCAGTTTACGGTCTGACGGTGTGGAGTCGTCTTTTTATGACGGCCACCCTTTTTGGAATTCAGCATACCAATTGAATATTATGGTCCGTGAAGGCGAAGTCTCCAAAAGTATGAATCTGACACTGTGCGTTGTACAGATCGCACCTAAAAATGAGCGCGTAAAGTTCCTCCCTGACTTTATTAATGCTTTCGTTAAATTTAAATACAGCAGACAGTTTCATAAAAACAGTCCTAAAAATTACAGATTTCCAATTTATAACCATTTTCTTAACAGTTGTTAAAGGCATAATATTACAATTGGGACATATGTATTAATCTATTGCAATTTACAGGAATATCGCAGAAAGACAGCACTGATCGATAATAAAACTATAAAAGCGACTGTAAAAATTTATCATTTTGGAAGGTTAAAGGGAATGATGACATTTCCTTAAAATGTAATTCAATAATATTTATTGCGAAATGTCGTAGTCAATAAAGATAAGAATAATTAATTAATATACCATATTACTTTTGAGTGCACCGATTGGTAGCGATTTTTCAGACTGGAAATGACGGTAGACATATTTTGTATAACTAATTGATTTCAAGACAAACAATATATAAATAGAAGTGCAATCTATAGTTATGATTAATAATTTGTTGTAATTAGAACCAACTTTTAATATTTCGACGTAAATTACAGAAAATGTCAGGTGTTAAATCGATTTTTTTGTGTGCATTGTTAGTTGCTGTCAGTTCTGATAATCCACCTCACATAATAATTATTCTTGCTGATGATTTAGTAAGTAAACACGTTCTGTTATAAAATATAATAGAATAAATATCAATTTTAAGATTTTGATATTTTAAAAATTAATTAATTTTAATATAACACTTCTCAAACAACACCCCAATATTTCTTTTTTGAATTTTGTTTTAAATACATTAGCATCTTTAGGATAAGCTAAAAAATATACTAAACGTATTAACTAATGTAGAAATGGAAACACATTCAGAGTTAGTAAGAATATTTCGTAAATTCAGAGATCTATTAAAATTTTAATCTACATTCGCTTGTCTTATATTTGAAATTAGTTCAATTAAAAAACCAAATTATAATTATAAAAATTTTCTTGCAACGTCTGTTTGGATTAATAATTTTTTTAACAATTTACCGTAGCGGTACGATCTTATGTGTACATTAGGTCATATTTCTATTGTTTGTTATAAAGGTGACACTTTAACTTTTTAATAATTTACTATGTACTAACTTAAATTTCTTTTTTGCCTATTTTGCCTATACGAGAGTACATGATTAGTCAATGTATCCTAGAGCATTAGATATCTAAATAAAGTAGCAAGAAAATTATAGAATCAAAATGAAAATTAGATAATCCAGGTGTACAATTAGATTTTCGCTGATAAAGTTGCGGGTTCCACTCATTAAACTAAAAAGGAGTAGCTGGTTTGATATTTTATCTGGAACTTATCTCCTGCAAGGGCTTGTCGTTTTATTCTAGCGTTGGTTGCGGCTGTCAGCTATTTAAAACATTTAACCTTGACTCGCCTATCGTCTACTACGTTTCAGTTAAATGCAATTCTGCAAATTCAATTTGCGTCTAAAGCGCAACGAATTCACAACAATAAAATTATATGTATAAAAATTTATCTACACATTAAATAATATAATCTATTATTGTTTTATGTATGTTTAAAAATACTTACATTCTCTTGTTTTCTATTTAACGTAATAATTAAAGGTACAAATTTAATTGTTGTTGGACAAATGTTGGGACATTATAACGCATTATACGTATTATCTATTATATGAACAGTTTTTGTTTATCTGTGTATATCTAATGTGGTCTGCAGGTACTGCCTAAACAAACAGTATATTTTGTAAAATAATACAAACGCCTTGAAGTTAAAATTAAAGACCACCCTATTCCGCGGTGTTCATTATATTTTTTCGATATATTATTAATCAAGTATTCTAATTATACTAGATTTATTCACCAAAAAGTAGGTGGCGCTCCGTTTTATAACAATTGTGATACTGAACCACACTATTCTGCATGAGCTACGAGCCCCATGCCATAGCGGTTGACCCACCTTCTAAGATTTCAGTTTAAGCAGTTAAAATAAGAAAATATAAAAAGTAATTGATATTTTCCGTATTATTTATTTTTAACATTGATATATAACCTTTCTACTTTACTTATTACGAAATATCTTGAAAGGTCTTTTATATTTTTAACAAAAAAACGAAAGAGGAACTTAATTCAAAATCTTGGATATTTTATCTGTTCAGAGGTTACTAGCACTTTCATCACAAATTAGGTGGCTATCGGGGTGGCTATGCAAAATTACCTTAAAGCGATTGTTGTTGATTGACATTAGTTTGTAAAAAGAGTTGAAGTTAATTCTATCCTTAAAAATGAGTTGAGGAAAGATGATACTTGAGAATCTACAACCTATCATAATTCACTTATCAAAAACTGGAAAATCGAATTCAGAAATCGGTAAATTATTACGTTTATCACGATATAGTGTAAGAAATATTGTGCGATTATGCAAAACAGCTAGGTTTCCTTGCCTCAGAACTACGATATATAAAGAAAAGCAAAATTACCGATATTAGCAAAAAGCATTAAAAAAAAGTCATTCGTGAGAATAGGCGCGCTAATTACGGACAACTTAGCTTACTGTGGAGTAACGCTATTGGGAAACATGTTTCAAGACCTACATGCCATAGGGAAGCTTGAAAGTTAGGATTTGGAACATAATAAGGTACTATTTTTTAGTTGTTGTTTGAGGACAACTTTTCGAAAATCAACATAATTTTTTAGGCTAAAGAAAAACCATTGTTGACAACAAAACAGAAGAAAAACCGACTGAAAGGGCCAAAGAACATAAAAACTAGACTTCTGAATAGTCGAACTGTATACATTGGAGTAATGAGTCTCGGTTTGAAGTTTCTGTGAGTGATAGTCGTAGCAGAGTAATTCGGAAGAAAAACGAAACGTATAATTCAGAGTTAAATTTTCAGCTTATGTTATAGAGTGGGGCTCAATATCCGCAAGAGGTACAGAAAAACTACACATTATTGATGGAATTATCAGTGCAGACAAATATTTGAATACCTTAGAGGAGTCTTTGTTACCAACAACGCAAGATGCTTTGGAGTCGAATGTAGATTTCATTTTCCAACAAGTATAACGGTAAAATCTAGTACTACGCCCTAGAGAATGTTAAAGAGGGAAAATTCTCTGAATAATTGATTTGCCTCAGCGACTACAGTGGAAATAGGAGCAGGTCCTACGATTGATAGAAATACGTGAACTGAGAATTCAGGGATTTTGCGTAGGGCAGTAACATTCGATAATTTGTCGTGAATAGTGGTAAAATAGTCTTGTATAAGGGTGCCACTTTATCTTTGATCTTCATTTAACAGCTAACGGGGATATCGGAAAGATAAAGAGACCGATCTCCAAGCTTTTAGTTAATACGGCACTGTATTAATTCACAAGGGAGCTACCTTTATAGTTACGATGCTCGCCGCTGAATTTCTCGTCGTATCAGGTGGACTTACGACGGTTACTCACTAGATGTATAGCTAGAGAAATAACAACTAATTCCTGTAAGAAAGTATAAATTATCACTATGTGGCTACGTATAATAAAAGAAAATTGCTTTAATAAAATTAATTATAATGGACATAAATATAGGTTATACAGTACTTATTTACAGCTTCTCTCATAACTAAATACTAGATTCTCTAATTACTACAGCTAGCTCAAGGGGCTCTTGTATCCCTAAGATTAAGTTACGCTAATCATACAAGTAAACAATTGGTCATAAGGACCCTAAATGTTATACAAATATGAAACGTTCATAACGATAGTCTTTTTAAATTGCAAATTGGGGTGCAGTTCGTGAGTTCTACGTGATATGTTAGCCTTGTTCCGTGAGGAACAATTTAGGTTGGGAAGGACGTTGATAAAATGGTAAATTAACGAAAGAAGTTTTATCACTTACTTGAAGGTCAGAAACCTATAATTTTCTCGATAAACGTGACTAGTGCAGCAGACGGTTTCAGGTAATGGTTTTATAGTATCGCTGGTATAACCCATACATAATTAACCCTGTTGGTTTTAATTGATAGAAAGTTGGAATCGACCCTTTCTAAAAATTCGCCTTTGGCGTACGCAGATCAAGTGGACACTATTTAACCTTTTTTAACTCGATATCCTGGAACTCTTCCACTAGTTATTCATTATCTTAACTGACACATACCACACACGCAATTTAAAGCTTGTTATCTCTTGAATGGTATTCGAGAAGTGACTTAATTCTTATTGACAATATCAGGGGGGAATGAGAGTGGTCCAAGTCTATTTTTAGACTGGCCCTCGAGCGGGGATTGCTGAATCTTGTATATTTAACGAAATGTTTCTAATTTTTTGTTGAATAGGAATATATTATTGATAAATTTATAAAGCAAATTATGATGTACAGATAATATTGGTACTTTACAAATTGAATTTGATTATTATAGCGCGATACTATATACCGGGTGTTTATTAATAATCAACCAAGTCGTAGGTTTTCCAGACGCGCTTACAGAAGGCGGTGCGGCATGTCATATGTCTAAAAAACTTTGAAATGGTTCTCCACAAATAATATTCCACTTTTAGGATAGGTGTCTACTAGCCCCGACTTATCACCTATTGAGACATTGTGGAATAAAATAAAGAAACGGTTACGTCCAAGTCCTGCAATATCTGTACCACAACTGATGAATTTACAGCACAAGATTGCCAGTATTTAACAAATACAATGCCTCAAAGAATTACGGCGGTTATTAAAAATAAAGGTGATGTGAAGCAATGGTAGAATTACACAATTAGATTACCATAAAATTCTATTTCTTGTTCTTTTGTTAAATTCTTAATCTTTGAAAATATTATCCATTCTTCAGTTGAGTTAGAAACCTAAAGCATCTATAGTGGAAATAAAAAATATAGATTTATGAATCATCGTTTGGGTTTCTATTGTCTAAGTCTAAATAAACAAAATTTGTAACGAGTGAGCCAATTGCTATGGGATGGGGCTCGTCGTTATGCCCAATATCTTTATTACCAAGTTTAATCCATTTTGAGGCATTTCTGAACGTTAAAACGTTGTGTGATGAACTCGAACCCGTCAGGTGTGAGCTTAGTGATCTCGATTGGAGAGGAGCTTTAGTTATTCATTTTTTATATCGAGAAGAGACAATAAATGTGACGCACAATCTATAGCTAAAGGCGTGATGTACTGCTAGTTTAACAATTTAATCGATCAGTTGTTGTTTTGAAAATCAGACTTAAAGCACCAATGTTAAAGTGTTATTTATAGATAGTTAACTTCTGCGAGGAAATGATACGGAAATGAGTTCCTAACTCGATAGTGGTTTGAAGAATTTTATTAGCTAACCCGCATCTTTTTCACAAGTATCTCACTTTACTCTAATAGTCCCATTACCGAAAAGAATTTCCAGATTTCTTCATCATTTTCTTTTCTGTATTGCAACTACCAAATTGAATAAACTGTAAGTAAAGTTTTTGAGTTCAAACTGATGTAATTCACTTATAGATCGTATAGATTTTACTAATGTCAACTAATCAACTGTCATTTTATAAATCATTTCCAATTATGTATTGAAAGTTGTTCGGAAGAGTCATATTCTTTGGAAGAATCAATAGAAGACAGCAATTTCATTGAGATGTTTTACTTTGATGACCACATCTTTTATTCAAAAAAATAATTTCAAAATAAAGGTTTTTACGGTGGGGTTAATGTAAGAAAAACGACTTCCGAGGACGGACCGTATCAAGTTCTACAGAACATAAGAGGCTTCTCTATGACAAAAATATATCACAGACACATATTAATTCAAATTGAAACCCAAGCCAGAGGTGAAATTTCCAGCAGCGAGGAAAGAAAATTGTTTGTGGGTTGTCGATGGCGGAAAAACACTGTTTGATCACATAATAGTGTGGATCTTAAGATTTAATCCAATATGATACAAGTACAAAATTTGCAATGATAAAGGGGGTAATAAAAGCTTTGACAAAATTTTTAAAATTGTACCTGATTTTGAAATAAGAATGTGGGGAGTGTAAAAAATTATAGTCAATGGTGATATTTTATTTAAGCAATTTAAGAAACATACAGTTAAAGTATAAAGATAAACCTTTAATTAAATAATTAACAAAACAAGACAATATATGACAATAAACAAGGGATTAATATAGTTAAAAAACTACATCTTATTTTATGTAATATTTTTAAGTTTTCCAATGTACAATGGTGTAAGGAAATTATTAATAAAATAGGTTAACATTATTACTTTCTCTTACCCTACATGAAATATAGGTAAAAGAGAAAGTATTGTTTTCAAAAAAATTTTCGATATCGAAATTTTAATGGAAATACACGTTTTGGGCTCCCCTGAGTACGAAAATCATGTTTTTTGAAATTGGTCTGTGTGTGTGTATGTGCGTGCGTGCGTGTGGACGTACGTGCGAGCGTGCGTGCGTGCCTGCGTGCGTGAATTCGTCCGTGCGTGCGCGCGGTAGTGCGTGCATGTGTGCGCACGTGCGGCGGATGTGTGGGAACGTGCGTGCGTGCGTGTGTGCGTAAGTGGTGCGTAACTCTACTCTAGTCATTTTTTGGTTTTTTGAGAATTTTTAGAAATCGGCTCATACAATTTTTTTAAATTTACCGTATTTCTTACACATTTAATGCCCTTTCATATAATCTAGGCGGTTGTTCACAAAATTTTCCAAGAGTTGAGTAACCGGAAGTACTTTCGCCGTTAAGTCTCAATTAAACTGCAACTAAAAACCCTAGCTAATTGAAAATTTATATTTAATGCCATAATCACCTTAGTGTGTTAAATCAAGAATTTGGTTAAAATTATTGAATAACCGGAAGTACCACTTTATTTCTGTCATTTCTAGATATTTTCCGAATTTTCCGTTTTTGGTGATTTTCTTGAAATTGGATATAACGATTTTTTTAAAATGTACTATAGTTCTTGGATATTTAAGAATCTTTTATATAATCTAGGCGGTTACTGAGAAAATTTTCCATAAATCGAGTAACCGGGAGTACTTTCACCGTTAACTCTGAATAAAATAACTATGAAACTAAAAGCTCTAGCTAAATAAAAATTTATATTTAAGGTCATAATTGTCTTTGTATGCAAATTCAAAAATTTGGTTAATATCTAATAATCGGAAGTACCACTTTATTTCTGTCATTTTTAGATATTTTCCGAATTCTCCGTTTTCACGATTTTCTTAAAGCCGGCTGTAACGATTTTTTTTAAACTTAGTATATTTCTTATCTACCTAATTTAGTTTTATATTAAGCAAGGAATTTCCATAATAAATTTTTGAAGATCAAGTAACCGCAAGTGCTTGGAATATTAGTTATGAATAATATATCTCAAAAACAAATCATCATATGAAAATGAAAAACAATATCTTAACCTATTAAGAATTTAGTTAAAATCGTATGACCGGAAGTTCTACTTTATTCTTGGGATTCTTAAGTTTTCTGCGATTTTCTCGAAAACGTCTTTAACAATTTTTTTAAAACTTGTTACGGTGCTTATGGTTTTGATATACTTCCACACGAGTTTAGCGGTTTTGATAAAAAAAATGTCACGAAGCGAGTTATCGGAGAAAATCTCTGGAGTTGAGCAGGGTTTTGCGTGTCTAGTAACTTGGATCGGTGACCATTAGAATTATCGTTCCCAAAATAAACGTAAATAATATTTGAATCAATTGTGGACATTTGCATATTTGTATATCTATGAACGTAAGAGAAAGTCGTGTGTTGTTTCACACCAGACTTTTTACGCATCCATTTCAACACACCTTCACGATTAAGAATGGTTATTAGAATCACAATACGCCTTTGTTGTGTATATAAGAGTGAAGATTATGCTTTTGTAAATACAACAATTTAATTACCATTTGCAGCCGTGAAAATTTGTTGAAATCGATACAAGTAAAATTTGGATCAATTCTAATAACTTCATTCTAACTTTCTCGAACAATCGTCGTATATTTTTGTTAAATGCTGAACTATTGTGACTCCCCTTCATTGTTATGTTTTAATTACGGATTTTAAGTGTACAGGGCATGAAATTTATCTTTAAAATGTATCAGTATTTTTCTAAGTTGTAGATTGTAGTTTGCTATTTGTTTTCAATTTATTAAAACTAATTATATAGGTAATTATAATTATTATAAATTATTAAATTAATTAATTATTATAAATATTATAAAGGATAAGCTGGCGTGGCAATCGAGGAGTCTTTTGTTCAGGTATTTTTTATGTTACGCCCCATAATTAGTTTAACTTTTTGGCAACTTGCATGGATTTCACGAGTTTTTGTAGTACCCTAAACGCTATTCGCACTTATGCACAACAAAAGATTGAATGAATTTCTTTTCGTACGTCTGCAATTTTTGCGAAAATTATTTCTATTTTAAAATATTTTAATGTAATAACTCAAATTGTCATGAAATTAGTTTCCCAGAGAATTTGAATTTTAAATTTTAAACTACAATGAGTTTTTCATTTATAATTGCCCTGCATATACACGCGTATACTAATGCCTTTGATGAACACAAATTTGTAAAAATGTTTAGCCTATTTTGAAAAAAAAATGTAAATTAAAGTAGACTAGTGTGATTCGTTTTCGTCTTCATTTATTTTATTTTAGAACTTTTGTTCAATGATTTTTACGGAATTTTGTGCCCTTGGAGAGGGTTCTGGCATTAATTTTCCTTAATTATATTCTTCTCCTGGCGGCCTTAATTGTATATTTTATAGAATTTTTATTTGGGTTTTTCGTTGATAATTGGGATATGTTCGTATTGTTGCCGTGGTTTAAATGTAGATACGGCAATTTGATCTTCCTCTGGAGGATTGAATATGGGTGTAGAAATACTTCAACATCTGGTGTATCAGACCTTAACGGCATTATACTAATTTCATCGAAGTCGGGTTGAGGTGTTCTTAGTTCGTCTGTGGATATGGGGTTAATTAGTACTACTTTGTTAGTTTTCTGGATAAATATTTAATATCAAAATTGTACTATTCTAATTGAATACTCCATCTAACCAATGTAGAATTTGGCCCCATAATGCTCTTTAATCAAATAAGTAGGTGATGACCGGTGTTAAATGTGAATCTCACTCCACATACGTAAGGTCTAGTGTGTTTGTCCAAACGATGGCTAATAATTTTCGTTCAATAGTGGGATAATTAATTCCTGATTGATTTAAGGCGTAAGAAGCATAGTTAACTGGGTTCCCATTTTGTGATCACACTGCTTCAATAGCATATTTAGTAACATATGTCGTTAGCTCTAAGGGTTTTTTAAAATCGGGATTAACTAAAATTGGGTAATGGGTTAAAATAATTTTCAGATGATTAAAATTACTAATGAAAATTTGATCGTGTATGATTTTACGGTCCTTTTTCGCGTAAGTAATTTAGTGATTTTTGTGCAATCTTTGATGAATTTCAGTAATAGCCCAACATTCCAGAAGTTATATTATCTCACTTCTGGTGCTGTACTATGAAACTTAATTAAAAACATAAATACCACTTTGTTTATGTTTAAATAATATCATATTACATTTACTATTAATGTACTTTTTGGAGTGAAAGGTGGTCCGCTGTTTTAATAATAAGTCGAACGTATTATTTAAATCATTTAAATTTGCTTTTACTAACACTATTGTTGATTAATTATAAATTATTTATGAATTAATTATTATAAAATTAGTTGATAAATATCTAAAATTGACATAAGCTTTAAGTTTAGTATGTATGTATAAAGCTAAAGCCTATTTGATCGCCATTAATTCTATAAAATTCTATAAAAAGATATTTATTACTGTATACAAACTTCGTCAAATCTTTATCACGTTTATTTGCTATTTAGATTCTTTGCTATTTTCACAAAAGTTAAATTATATACAACATCATTGATTTCAAATATTAACAATGTGAAGATATTTATCAAAAACAGCTTCTAAATCAAGGTTGAACATTTCTAAAAGTGAAAGTTATTTATAAATTTTTCCATACTTAATAATTCAAATTTACTAAAAATGGTAACCGTTAATTAAAAAACTTGTTTATATTTTTAAGCAATTATAAACGTTCGCTATTAACAAATCGCTACAAATTTTGAGGAAGAAAATCACACCCTATGTGGATACTTAATATTGGGCTGAGAACAATTCATTAATGATGCTCTGAAATCGATTGCGTCATGCAGTCGCTAAAGAAGTACAGTTGCCCAGCCATTTCTTGTTGAATACAGTAGCCCAAGTTAGAAAAGATGGACAGGCTGAAAACTTTAATTGTCCATATTTGGAAAATTATGCAATTTAGATGCATGGTTTATAGGCATCTTTTGTTGTACATATTAAGACCTACCTGCTCTTAAAGTAATACCTTTCATATCGCAGACACTGTATAACAAATTAACTTAATATTCCAAACAATTCCAATCTACACATCAATATTTGTGGTTTCATATTTCCATGTGTTTAATTGTAATTACAATTTATAATAATATTGAACCAGCGTGTTAAATAAATATTATACAAAAGGTAATACTTTATTACAAATTCTAAAATTAAGATAATTAGGTCAGCCGAATAATTATTCATAAAATTTTACAATAAATATGTTAAGGAAGGCATATAAATCTTTTAACCTGGTCAAACCAGGAAAGCGGGAGGGAATTCATCTTGCCCTCAAACGCTCTTGCGTCAGAACCTAAGTAATGTCGTAGGCGATCAAGTTTTCACATATCTAAACTCTGATGCCTGGTTAATCATTTAAAGGTATTTCTATTTCTAATATAAATGCGCAATATCGGTGTATCACGTCTGTGATTTTTAATTTAGAAGTGTTTTAGAAAATATATTTAGAACAATCAAATATTATAAGAACACAAGAAATAGCCAAGGACAAATCTTAATTATTATTTTATCTAAAATAACATGTGTTGTTCACTTCATAAACAATGCAAATACTTCACAAAACATAACTTATTAATTTAATCTTGAAATATTTATTGAAATCCATAAGTTGAATAGGAAACGACAATTATATCCAGTAAAGTAAATGGGGTAATGAGATAATTGAACAAGTGGATAAGTTTGTTTACCTTGGCAGAATGTTTGCAAATGATGGGCGAATAGATTGTGAAATTGAAAACAGAGTGGATGCAGGCAGGAGAGTACTTGGCAGCATGTGGTCAGTAACCAAGAGTGAACAGTTAAGTATGGAAGCAAAGAAGGCTGTGTATAATAGTGTATTTGTTCCAACTGTTTTATATGGTAG